>JAEUCK010007712.1:0-59019 GCA_017311455.1 Otocyon megalotis megalotis
AAAACCACAAACTACAAAACTGGAACAGGAGGAAATAGAAAACCTGAACAAGCCAATGACCAGGGAGGAAATTGAAGCAGTCATCAAAAACCTCCCAAGACACAAGAGTCCAGGGCCAGATGGCTTCCCAGGGGAATTCTATCAAACGTTTAAAGAAGAAATCATACCTATTCTACTATAAAGCTGTTTGGAAAGATAGAAAGAGATGGAGTACTTCCAAATTCGTTCTATGAGGCCAACATCACCTTAATTCCAAAACCAGACAAAGACCCCACCAAAAAGGAGAATTACCGACCAATATCCCTGATGAACATGGATGCAAAAATTCTCAACAAGATACTAGCCAATAGGATCCAACAGTACATTAAGAAAATTATTCACCAAGACCAAGTAGGATTTATCCCTGGGACACAAGGCTGGTTCAACACTCGTAAAACAATCAATGTGATTCATCATATCAGCAAGAAAAAAACCAAGAACCATATGATCCTCTCATTAGATGCAGAGAAAGCATTTGACAAAATACAGCATCCATTCCTGATCAAAACTCTTCAGAGTGTAGGGATCAGGGGAACTTTCCTCGACATCTTAAAAGCCATCTACGAAAAGCCCACAGCAAATATAATTCTCAATGGGGAAGCACTGGGAGCCTTTCCCTAAGATCAGGAACAAGACAGGGATGTCCACTCTCACCACTGCTATTCAACATAGTACTGGAAGTCCTAGCCTCAGCAATCAGACAACAAAAAGACATTAAAGGCATTCATTTGGCAAAGAAGAAGTCAAACTCTCCCTCTTCGCCGATGACATGATACTCTACATAGAAAACCCAAAAGCCTCCACCCCAAGATTGCTAGAACTCATACGGCAATTTGGTAGCATGGCAGGATACAAAATCAATGCCCAGAAATCAATGGCATTTCTATACACTAACAATGAGACTGAAGAAGAGAAATTAAGGAGTCAATCCCATTTACAATTGCACCCAAAAGCATAAGATACCTAGGAATAAACCTAACCAAAGAGGTAAAGGATCTATACCCTAAAAACTATAGAACACTTCTGAAAGAAATTGAGGAAGACACAAAGAGATGGAAAAATATTCCATACTCATGGATTGGCAGAATTAATATTGTGAAAATGTCAATGTTACCCAGGGCAATTTACACGTTTAATGCAATCCCTATCAAAATACCATGGACTTTCTTCAGCGAATTAGAACAAATTATTTTAAGATTTGTGTGGAATCAGAAAAGACCCCGAATAGCCAGGCGAATTTTAAAAAAGAAAACCATGTCTGGGGGCATCACAATGCCAGATTTCAGGTTGTACTACAAAGCTGTGGTCATCAAGACAGTGTGGTACTGGCACAAAAACAGACACATAGATCAATGGAACAGAATAGAGAACCCAGAAATGGACCTGAACTTTATGGTCAACTAATATTCGATAAAGGAGGAAAGACTATCCATTGGAAGAAAGACAGTCTCTTCAATAAATGGTGCTGGGAAAACTGGACATCCACATGCAGAAGAATGAAACTAGACCACTCCCTTTCACCATACACAAAGATAAACTCAAAATGGATGAAAGATCTAAATGTGAGACAAGATTCCATCAAAATCCTAGAGGAGAACACAGGCAACACCCTTTTTGAACTCGGCCACAGTCACTTCTTGCAAGATACATCCACGAAGGCAAAAGAAACAAAAGCAAAAATGAACTATTAGGACTTCATCAAGATAAGAAGCTTTTGCACAGCAAAGGATACAGTCAACAAAACTCAAAGACAACCTACAGAATGGGAGAAGATATTTGCAAATGACGTATCAGATAAAGGGCTAGTTTCCAAGATCTATAAAGAACTTCTTAAACTCAACAGCAAAGAAACAAACAATCCAATCATGAAATGGGCAAAGACATGAAGAGAAATCTCACAGAGGAAGACATAGACATGGCCAACATGCACATGAGAAAATGCTCTGCATCACTTGCCATCAGGAAATACAAATCAAAACCACAATGAGATACCACCTCACACCAGTGAGAATGGGGAAAATTAACAAGGCAGGAACAACAAATGTTGGAGAGGATGCGGAGAAAAGGGAACCCTCTTACACTGTTGGTGGGATTGTGATCTGGTGCAGCCACTCTGGAAAACTGTGTGGAGGTTTCTCAAAGAGTTAAAAATAGAGCTACCCTACGACCCAGCAATTGCACTGCTGGGGATTTACCCCAAAGAGACAGATGCAGTGAAAAACCGAGACACCTGCACCCCAATGTTTATAGCAGCAATGGCCACAATAGCCAAACTGTGGAAGGAGCCTCGGTGTCCATTGAAAGATGACTGGATAAAGAAGATGTGGTTTATGTATACAATGGAATATTACTCAGCTATTAGAAATGACAAATACCCACCATTTGCTTCGACGTGGATGGAACTGGAGGTATTATGCTGAGTGAAGTAAGTCAATCGGAGAAGGACAAACATTATATGGTCTCATTCATTTGGGGAATATAAATAATAGTGAAAGGGAATATAAGGGAAGGGAGAAGAAATGTGTGGGAAATATCAGAAAGGGAGACAGAACATAAAGACTCCCAACTCTGGGAAAAGAACTAGGGGTGACGGGCACTGAGGGGGACACTTGACGGGATAAGCACCGGGTGTTATTATGTATGTTGGTAAATTGAACACTAATAAAAAATTAATTAAAAAAAAGAATTATATTAAGGAAGAAATGAAGAATACTTGAAATAAATATTTACTAGATACCTCCTTAAAAAAAAGGATTAAGTTTAGGGGTAGTGTAAGAGTTACGGTACAAGTTAGGGTTAAGGTTACGGTTGCTGTAAGGGTTAGGGTCAGAGTTACGGTACCGGACAGGGTAGGGTTAGGGTTAGGGTAACGGTACAGGTAAGATTACGGTTAGGGTTAGGGTTAGGTTTAGGGTAAGGTTTAGGGGTATGGTTAGGGTTAGTGTTATGGTACAGGTTAGGGTTAGGGTTAGTGCTAGGGTTAGGGTTGGTTTGCCATAGAGGTAAGGGTTAGGGTTAGGGGAGAGATTAGGTTTAGATTTAGGGTTAAGGTGAGGGTTAGGGTTACGGTACAGGTTAGGGTTAGGGTTAGGGTTAGGGTTAGGGTTAGAGTTATGGGCACACGTTGGTTAGGTTTGGGGTAGGGTTAGGGTTGGTAGGAGTTAGGGTTAAGGTTAGGGTTAGGGTTAGGGTTAGGTTTAGTGTTAGGGTTACCATACAGGTTAGGGTTATGGTTAAGGTTAAGGTTAGGGTTAGGGTTAGGGTTATGTTTGAGGTGTGGTTACATTAGGGTTAGGGTTAGGGTTACGGTACCCTTTAGGGTTAGGTTTAGGGTTACGGTACAGGTTAGGATTAGGGTTAGGGTTAGGGTAACGGAACAACTAAGCGTTACGGTAAGTTTTAGGGTTAGGGTTACGGTATAGGTTAGCGTTAGGGTTAGGGTTAGATTTAGCTTTAGGGTTATGGTAGAGGTTAGTGTTATGGTTAGGGTTAGGGTTTGGGTTAGGGTTATGGTACAGGTTAGGGTTAGTTTTATGGTTACTGTACACGGTAGGTTTAAGGTTAGTGTTATGGTTATAATACAAGTTAGGGTTACAGTTAGGGTTAGGGTTAGGGTTACAGTACAGGTTAGGTTTAGGGTTAGTGGTAGGGTTATGGTGCAGGTTAGAGTTTTGGTTAGGGTTAGGTTTAGGGATACAGTATAAGTTATGGTTACGGTTAGGTATAGCGTTAGGTTTATGGTGTAGGTTAGCGTTAAGGTTAGGGATAGGGTAGGGTTTAGGGTTATGGTACAAGTTAGCGTTAAGCGTTAGGTTTACGGTACAGGTTAGGGTTAGGTTTATGGTTAGGGTTAGGGGTACGGTAGAAGTTAGGGTTAGTGTTAGTGTTAGGGTTAGGGTTAGGGTTAGGGTTACCATTTCAGTTTAGGAGTTAGGAGTTAGGGTTGTGGTACAGGTTGGGTTAGAGGTTATGGTTACGGTGTATTAGGGTTAGGGTTAGGGTTAGGGTTAGGGTTAGAGTTACGGTACAGGTTAGGGTTAGTTTTGAGGAAGGGTTAGGGTTACGGTAGAGGTTAGGGTTAAGGTTAGTTTTAGGGTTAGGGTTAGGGTTACCATACAGGTTAGGGTTGTGGTTATGGTTATGGTTAGGGTTTGGGTTATGGTAGAGGTTATGGTTACGTTAGGGTTAGGGTTACGGTAGGGGTAGTGTTAGGTTTAGGGTTACGGTACAGGTTAGGGTTAGGGTTAGGGTAACGGAACAACTTAGGTTTACGGTAAGGTTTAGGGTTAGGGTTACGGTATTGGTTAGGGTTATGGTTAGGGTTAGGGTTTGGGTTCTGGTTATGGTACAGGTTAGGGTTAGGGTTAGTTTTATGGTTACGGTACACGGTAGGTTTAGGGTTAGTGTTATGGTTATAATACAAGTTAGGGTTACAGTTAGGGTTAGGGTTAGGGTTACAGTACAGGTTAGGTTTAGGGTTAGTGGTAGTTTTATGGTACAGGTTAGAGTTAGGGTTAGGGTTAGGTTTAGGGATACAGTATAAGTTAGGGTAACGGTTAGGTATAGCGTTAGGTTTATGGTATACGTTAGCGTTAGGGTTAGGGATAGGGTTAGGTTTAGGGTTATGGTACAAGTTAGGGTTAAGGGTTAGGTTTACGGTACAGGTTAGGGTTAGGTTTATGGTTAGGGTTAGGGGTACGGTAGAAGTTAGGGTTAGGGTTAGGGTTAGGATTAGGGTTAGGATTGCGGTACAGGTTAGGGTTAGGGTTAGGGTTACCGTAAATTTAGGGTTAGGGTTAGGGTTGTGGTACAGGTTAGGGTTAGGGTTATGGTTACGGTACATGTTAGGGTTAGGGTTAAGGTTAGGGTTAGGGTTAGGGTTAGAGTTACGGTACAGGTTAGGGTTAGGTTTGGGGTAGTGTTAGGGTTAGGGTTACGGTAGAGGTTAGGGTTAAGGTTAGGGTTAGGGTTAGGGTTAGGTTTAGGGTTAGGGTTAGGGTTACTATACAGGTTAGGGTTATGGTTATGCTTATGGTTAGGGTTAGGGTTAGGGTTACGTTAGAGGTTATGGTTACGTTAGCGTTAGGGTTACGGTAGGGGTAGCGTTAGGTTTAGGGTTACGGTACAGGTTAGGATTAGGGTTAGGGTAACGGAACAACTTATGGTTACGGTAAGGTTTAGGGTTAGGGTTACGGTATAGGTTAGCGTTAGGGTTAGGGTTAGAGTTAGCTTTAGGGTTACGGTATAGGTTAGGGTTATGGTTAGTGTTAGGGTTTGGTTTAGGGTTATGGTAGAGGTTAGGGTTAGGGTTAGGTTTATGGTTACGGTACACGGTAGGTTTAGGGTTAGTGTTATGGTTATAATACAGGTTTGGGTTACAGTTAGGGTTAGGGTTAGGGTTACAGTACAGGTTAGGTTTAGGGTTAGTGGTAGGGTTACGGTACAGGTTAGAGTTAGGGTTAGGTTTAGCTTTAGGGATACAGTATAAGTTAGGGTTACGGTTAGGTATAGCGTTAGGTTTATGGTATAGGTTAGCGTTAGCGTTAGGGATAGGGTTAGGTTTAGGGTTATGGTACAAGTTAGCGTTCAGTGTTAGGATTATGATACAGGTTAGGGTTAGGTTTATGGTTAGGGTTAGGGGTATGGTAGAATTTAGGGTTAGGGTAAGGGTTAGGGTTAGGGTTAGGATTGCAGTACAGGTTAGGGTTAGAGTTAGGGTTACCATACAGTTTATGGTTAGGGTTAGGGTTGTGGTTACGGTACATGTTACGGTTAGGGTTAGGGTTAGGGTTAGAGTTACTTTACAGGTTAGGGTTAGGTTTGGGTTAGTGTTAGGGTTAGGGTTAAGGTAGAGGTTAGGGTTAAGGTTAGGGTTAGGATTAGGGTTAGGGTTACCATACAGTTTAGGGTTATGGTTTTGGTTATGTTTATGGTTAGGGTTACGTTAGAGGTTATGGTTACGTTAGTGTTAGGGTTACGGTAGGGGTAGGGTTAGGTTTAGGGTTACGGTACAGGTTAGGGTTAGGGTTAGGTTTAGGGTAATGGAACAACTTAGGGTAACGGTAAGGTTTAGGGTTAGGGTTACGGTATAGGTTAGCGTTAAGGTTAGGGTTATGGTTAGCTTTAGGGTTACGGTATAGCTTAGGGGTAGGGGTAGGGTTATGTTTTGGGTTAGGGTTATGGTACAGGTTAGGGTTAGTGTTATGTTTACGGTACACGGTGGGGTTAGGGTTAGTGTTATGGTTATAATACAAGTTAGGGTTACAGTTAGGGTTAGGGTTAGGGTTACAGGACAGGTTAGGTTTAGAGTTAGTGGTAGGGTTACGGTACAGGTTAGAGTTAGGATTAGCGTTAAGTTTAGGGATACGGTACAAGTTAGGGTTATGGTTAGGTATAGCGTTAGGTTTATGGTATAGGTTAGCGTTAGGGTTAGGGATAGGGTTAGGTTTAGGGTTATGGTACAAGTTAGGGTTATGGTTAGGTTTACGGTACAGGTTAGGGTTAGGTTTATGGTTAGGGTTAGGGGTACGTTAGAGGTTAGGGTTAGGGTTATGGTTAGGGTTACGGTACAGGATAGGTTTAGGTTTATGGTCAGGGTTAGGGTTAGGGTTAGTGTTCCGGTACAGGTTAGGGTTAGGGTTAGTGTTAGGGTAGAGTCCGGTTTGCCATAGAGTTTAGATTTAGTTTTATGGCTAGGGTACAGGTTAGGTTTATAGTTAGATTTAAGGTTAGGATTAGGGTTACGGTAGAGGTTAGGGTTAGGTTTAGGTTTACGGTACAGTTTAGCATTACGATTAGGGTTAGTGTTAGGATTAGGGGTAGGGTTAGGTTTACGGTAGTGGTTAGGTTTAGGCTCAGGGTTGTGTTTAGGTTTACGGTTGGGGTTACAGTGCAGGTTAGGTTTACGGTTACCTTTAGGGTTAGGGTTAGGGTTAGGTTTGAGGTAAGGTTTAGGGTAAGGTTTAGGGTTAGGGTTAGGGTTAGTGTTACAGTACAGGTAATGTTAGGGTTAGTGTTAGAGTTTGGGTTATGTTTGCCATAGAGTTTAGGGTTAGGGTTAGGGTACATTTTAGATTTAGAGTTAGGGTTAAGTTTCAGGTTACGATTACGGTACAGGTTAGGTTTAGGGTTAAAGTTAGTGTTACATAACAGTGTAGTGTTAGGGTTAGGGTTAGGTTTAGGGTTACGGTACAATTTAGGGTTAGGTTTAGGGTTAGGGTTAGGGTTACGGTACAGGTTTTACGGTTAGGTTTAGGGTTACTGTACAGGTTACGGTTAGGGTTATGGGTAGGGTTATGGTACAGGTTTGGGTAAGTTTTAGGGTTAGGGTTACGGTACAGGTTATGGTCACGGATAGGGTTAGGGTTTCGTACAGGTTAGGGTAAAGGTTAGGTTTAGGGTTAGGTTTAGGGTTTCGGTACAGCTTAGGTTTAGAGTTAGGGTTAGTGTTAAGGTACAGGGAAGGGTTACGGTTAGGGTGAGGGTTAGGATTACGTTTAGGTTTGCGGTACAGTTGTGGGTTAGGGTTACGGGTAGGGTTAGGGTTAGGGTTACGGTTACGGTTCAGGGTAGGGTTAGGTTTAGGGTTAGGTTGAAGGTACAAGTTAGGGTTATGGTACAGGTTAGGGTTAGGGTTAGGGTTATGGTACAGGTTGAGGTTAGGGTTAGGGTAGGTTTAGGGGTTAGGTTTAGGGTTATGTTAGGGGTAGGGTTAAGGCTGTGATGATGTTAGGGTTGGGGTTAGGGTTAGTTGGTGCAGGTTAGGGTTATGGTTAGGGTTAGGGTTAGGGTTAGGGTTAAGGTACAGGTTAGGTTTAGGGTTAGGGTTAGGGTTAGGGTTAGGGTTAAGGTACAGGTTAGGTTTAGGGTTAGGGTTAGGGTTAGTGTATGGTACAGGTTAGGGTTAGGGTTAGTGTTAGGGTTAGTGTTAGGTTTGCCATAGAGTTTAGATTTAGGGTTAGGGTTAGGGTACAGGTTAGGTTTATAGTTAGATTTAATATTAGGGTTAGGGTTACGGTACAGGATAGGGTTAGGTTTAGGGTTACGGTACAGGTTAGGGTTAGGGTTAGTGTTAAGGTACAGGTTAGATAAAGGGATAGGTTTAGGGTTAGGGTTAGTGTTACGGTACAGGTTATGGTTAGGGTTAGTGTTAGGGTTAGTGTTAGGTTTGTCATAGAGTTTAGATTTAGGGTTAGGTTTAGGGTACAGGTTAGGTTTATAGTTAGATTTAAGGTTAGGGTTAGGGTAACGGTACAGTTTAGGGTTAGGTTTAGGGTTTCGGTTCAGTTTAGGGTAAATGTTAGGTTTAGGGTAAGGGTTAGGGTTACTGTACAGCTTAGGTTAAGGGTTAGGGTTAGTATTACGGTACAGGTAAGGGTTACGGTTAGGATTAGGTTTACGGTTAGGGTTGCGGTAGAGTTGTGGTTTAGTGTTACGGGTAGGTTAGGGTTAGGGTTACGGTTCAGGGTAGGGTTAGGTTGAGGGTTAGGGTTACGGTACAGGTTGGTTAGGGTTAGGGTTAGGGTTCGTTTTGCCATAGAGGTTAGGGTTAGGGTTAGGGTACAGGTTAGGTTTAGAGTTAGGGTTAAGTTTAGGGCTAGGGTTAGCAATCAGGTTACGGTTAGAGTTAGGGTTACGTACATGGTAGGGTTAGGGTTAGGGTTAGGGTTCTCTTACAGGTTAGGGTCAGGATTAGGGTTAGGGTTAGGTTTAGCGTAGGGTTGGGGTTGCGGTACAGGTTAGGGTAATGGTTAGCTTTAGGGTTACCATACAGGTTAGCGTTAGGGTTAGGGTTATGGTACAGTTTAGAGTTAGGGTTAGGGTTAGTGTTACAGTTACGGTAGTGGTTAGGTAAGGCTTAGGGTTGGGTTTAGGGTTATGGTTAGGGATAAGGTACAGGTTAGGGATACGTTTATGGTTAGGGTTAGGGTTAAGGTTAGGTTTAGGGTAAGGTTTGGGGTTAGGGTTAGGGTTAGTGTTACGGTACAGGTTAGGGATAGAAAGTGTTAGGGTTAGGGTTAGGTTTGCCATAGAAGTTACGTTTGGGGTTAGGGTTAGGGTACAGGTTAGGGTTCGAGTTAGATTTAGGGTTTCGGCACAGGTTAGGGTTAGGTTAGGTTTACGGTACAGGTTAGGGTTAGGGTTAAGGTTAGGGTTATGGGACAGGTTAGGGTTAGGATTAGGGTTTGGGATAGGGTTACGGTACAAGTTAGGGTAGGGGTAAGGTCAGTGTTAGGGTTACCGTAGAGCTTAGGTTCAGGGTTAGGGTTAGGTTTAGGGTTAGGGTTAGGGTTGCCGAAAGACTAGGTTTAGGTTTAGTGTTAGGGTTACCGTACAGGTTAGGGTTAGGGTGAGGGTTAAGGTTAGGTTTGCGGTACACGTTAGGGTTGGGGTTAGGGTAGGGTTAGGGTTACCGTACAGGTTTGCATTAGGGTTAGGTTTAGGGTTACGGTACAGTTTAGGGTAGGTTTTGGGTTAAGGTTAGGTTTAGGGTTAGGGTTAGGGTTAGGGTTGTGGTACAGTTTAGCGTTAGGGTTACGGTTAGGTTGCCGTACAGGTTAGAGTTAGGGTTAGGGTTAGGGTTCGGGTTGAGGTACAGGATAGGGTTAGGTTTAGGTTTAAGGTTACAGTACAGGTTAGGATTAGGGTTAGGGTTAGTGTTACGGTACAGGTTATGGTTAGGTTTAGGTTTTGTGTAGGGTTATGTTACAGTTTAGGGTTAGGGTTAGGGTTACGGAAGGCAGGGTTAGCATTAGTTTGGTTAGGGTAGCATTACAGAACAAGTTATGGTTACGATTAGGTTTAGAGTAAGGGATACAGTATAGTTTAGCGTTAGGGTTAGGTTTAGGGTTAGGATTAGCATTACGGTATAGTTTAGGGTTAGTGTTAGTGTTAGGGTTAGGGTTAGGTTTACTGTACAGGTTAAGTTGTGGGAAAGGGTTAGGGTTACGGTACAGGTTAGTGTAAGGGTTATGTTTAGGATAGGCTTAGGCTTAGGGTTACAGTACAGGTTAGGTTTAGGTTTAGTGGTAGGGTTACGGTACAGGTTAGGGTTAGGTTTAGGATTTCGGTACAGGTTAGGCTTAGGGTTAGGGTTACGGTACAGGTTAGCGTTAGTGTTAGGGTTAGGATTAGGGTAAAGGTTAGGGTTAGGTTTAGGGTTAGTGTTAGGATTAGGTAGAAGTTAGGGTGGGGGTTAAGTTTAGGGTTAGGGTTAGTGTTACCGTACAGGTTAGGGTCAGGGTAAGGGTTAGGTTTAGGGTTAGGGTTACCGTACAGTTTAGGGTTACGGTAAAGGTAAAGGTTATGTTTGCAGTACAGGTTAGGGTTAGGATTAGGGTTACGGTACAGGTTAGCATTAGTGTTAGGGTTAGGGTTACGGTACAGGTTAGGGTTAGGGTTAGGGTTAGGGTTACATTACAGGTTAGCATTAGGGTTAGGGTTAGGGTTACGGTGCAGGTTAGGGTTAGGGTTAGGGTTACGGTACAGGTTAGATTTAAGTTTAGGGTTAGTGTTAGGGTTATGGTATAGGTTAGCGTTAGCGTTAGCGTTAGCGTTAGTGTTAGTGTTAGTGTTAGGTTTAGGGTTACGATACAGGTTAGGGTTACTGTTAGGGTTAGGGTTACGGTACAGGTTAGGGTTAGGGTTAGGGTAAGGGTTAGGTTTAGGGTTAGGGTAATGGTACCATTTAGGTTTAGGGTAGTTTAGGGTTAGGGTTACCGTACAGTTTAGGGTTAGGGTTAGGTTTAGAGTTAGGGTTAGGGTTTCCTTACAGGTTAGGGTCAGGTTAGGGTAGGGTTAGGGTTAGGGTTAGGGTTATGATTACGGTACAGGTTTGGTTTAGGTTAGGTTAGGGTTAGGGTTAGGATTAGTGTTAGTGTTACTTTACAATTTTGGGTTACATTTAGGTTTAGGGTTAGGTTTACGGTATAGGTTAGCGTTAGGGTTAGGGTTAGGGTTATGTTTAGTGTTACTCTACAGGTAGGTTTAGGGTTAGGGTTAGGGTTAGGGTTAGGATTAGGTTTAGGGTTAGGTTTAGAATTAGGGTACAGTTTATGGTTAGGATTAGGGTTAGGTTTAAGGCTAAAAGTTAGGGTTAGGTTTGCGGTATACGTTAGTTTTAGGGTTAGGGCCAGGGTTACGGTACAGGTTAGGATTAGGGTTAGGCTGAGGGTTAGAGTTACGGTACAGGTTAGGGTAATGGTTAGGTTTAGTATTACGGTACAGGTTATATTTAGGTTTAGCGTTAGGGTTAGGTTTCCGGTACAGGTTAGTGTTAGGGTTAGGTTTAGGGTTTGCTTTAGGGTTAGTGTTAAAGTACAGGTTAGGGTTAGGGTTAGTGTTAGGTTTAGGGTTTGGTTTGCCTTAGAGGTTAGGGATAGGGTTAGGGTTAGGGTACAGGTTACGGTTAGGTTAGGATTATGGTACCGGTTACGGTTAGGGTTAGGGTTACGGTTAGGGTTACGGTACACGTTAGGTTTAGGTTTAGGTTTAGTGTTAGGTTTATTGTACAGGTTAGTGTTAGGGTTAGTGTTAGGGTTACTGTACAGGTTAGGGTTAGGTTTAGGGTCAGGGTTAGTGTTGCGGTACCAGTTAGGGTTAGGGTTAGGTTTAGGGTTAGGGTTAGGGTTAGGGTTACCGTACAGTATAGGGTTAGGGTTCGGGTTAGGTTTATGGTTGCCATACAGGTTAGGGTTAGGGTTATGGTACAGGTTAGCATTAACGTTGGGTTAGGGTGAGGGTCAGAGTACAGGTTAGGGATGGGTTAGAGTTAGGGTTACGGTTACGGTACAATTTATGGTTAGGTTATCGTTAGGTTAGGGTTACGGTACAGGTTATGTTTAGGGTTAGGGTTAGGGTACAGGTGAGGGTCAAGGTTAGGGTTGGGTTAGGGTTAGGGTTAGGGTTATTGTTTCGGTACAAGTTAGGGTTATGGTTAGGTATAGGGTTAGGTTTACGGTATAGGTTAGTATTAATGTTAGGGTTAGGGTTAGGTTTAGGGTTACTGTAGAGGTTAGGATTAGTGTTAGGATTAGGGTTAGTGTTAGGTTTACGGAAAAGGTTAGGTTTAGGTTTAGTGTTAGTGTTAGAGTTATTGTACAGTTTAGGGTTAGGGTTAGGTTTAGGGTTAGGGATAGAGTTAGATTTACGGTACAGGTTAGGTTTAAGTTTAGGGTTAGGGTTAGGTTTAGGGTTAGTGTTACAATACAGGTTAGGGTAGGGTTAGTATTAGGGTTAGGGTTAGGTTTGCCATAGAAGTTTGGGTGAGGGTTAGGGTTAGGGTACAGTTTATGTTTAAGTTAGGGTTAGGTTAGGGTTAGGGTTACCGTACCGGTTAGGGTTAGGGTTAGGGTTATGGTAGCGTTTCAGATTAGGGTTTTGTTTAGGGTTAGAGTTAGGGTTAGGGTTACCGTACGGGTTAACGTTAATGTTAGGTTTCGGGTTACGGTACAGCTTAGTTTTAGGGTTAGGGTAGGGTTAGGGTTAGGGCTACATTACAAGTTAGGGGTACGGTTAGGTTCAGGGTTAGGTTTACTGTATAGGTTAGTGTTAGGGTTAGGGTTAGGGTTAGTGTTACTCTACAGTTTAGGTTTAGGGTTAGGGTTAGGGTTAAGTTTAGGATTAGGGTTAGGGTTAAGTTTGTGGTACAGCTTAAGTTTAGGGTTACGGTTAGGTTTACCGTACAGGATAGGTTTAGTGTTAGGGTTAGGGTTGCGGTACAGGTTAGGTTTAGGCTTAGGGTTACGGTACAGGCAGGGTTAGTTTGGGGTTAGGGTTAGAGTTAGGGTTACGGAACAAGTTTGGGTTACGATTAGGTTTAGGTAAGGTTTACGGTATAGGTTAGCGTTAGGTTTAGGTTTAGGGTTAGGTTTAGTGTTACGGTACATTTTAGGGTTAGTTTAGTGTTAGTGTTAGGGTGAGGGTTAGGGTTAGGGTTACGGCACAGATTAGAGTAGGTTTAGGGTTACAGTAAAGGGTAGGGTTAGGTGTAGGGTTAGGGTAAGGGTTTCGATACAATTTAGGGTTAGGGTTATTGTTAGG
The DNA here is from genome assembly GCA_017311455.1 of Otocyon megalotis megalotis. NCBI lineage: Eukaryota > Metazoa > Chordata > Mammalia > Carnivora > Canidae > Otocyon > Otocyon megalotis. The sequence goes on from JAEUCK010007712.1 coordinate 13,081, forward strand.
ATTAGGTTTACGGGACAGGTTAGTGTTAGGGTTAGGGTTAGAGTTAGGCTTAGGGTGACAGTACCGGATAGGTTTAGGTTTAGTGGTAGGGTTACGGTACAGGTTACGTTTAGGGTAAGGGTTAGGGTTAGGGTTACGGTACAAGTTAGGGTTACGGTAAGGGTTATGGTTAGTGTTAGGGTTACCATACAGGTTAGGGTCACGGTTAGGGTTAGGTTTAGGTTTAGGGTTAGGGTTGCCGGACAGGTTTGTGTTAGTGTTAGAATTAGGGTTACCGTACAGGTTAGGGTCAGGGTTAGGGTTACGTTTAGGTTTAGGGTTAGGGTTGCCACAGGTTAGGGTTAGGGTTAGTGTTATTGTTACCATAAAGGTTTGGGTTAGGGTTAGGGTTAAGGTTAGGTTTGCGGTACACGTTAAGGTTAGGGTTAGGTTTAGGGTTAAGGTACAGGTTGTCATTAGGGTTAGGGTTAGGGTTACAGTATAGTTTGGGTTAGGGTTAGGGTTATGGTATAGGTTAGGTTTAAGTTATGGTTTCGGTTAGGGTTACAGTACAAGTTAGGGTTACGGTTATGTATAGGGTTACGGTATAGGTTAGCATTAGTGTTAGGGTTAGGGTTCGGTTTAGGTTTACGTTAGGGGTTAGGGTTAGGGTTAGGGTTCGGGTTAGGGTTAGGGTTAGGGTACAGTTTAGATTTAGGGTTTGGTTTAGGGTTAGGGTTACCGTACAGGTTAGGGTTAGGATCAGGTTTACCGTACATGTTAGGGTCAGGGTTAGGGTTATGGTTAGTGTAGGGTTAGGGTTACGGTAAAAGTTAGGGTTAGGTTTAGGTTAGGTTTAGGGTTAGGGTTAGATTTCGATACAAGTTAGGGTTAGGGTTAGTGTTAGGCTTAGGGTTACGGTACAGTTTAGTGTTAGGCTTAGGGTTAGGTTTAGGGTTACGCTTAGGTTACAGTCAGTTTAGGTTTAGGTTTAGTAGTAGGGTTACGATAAAGGTTAGTGTTAGGGTTAGGGTTAGGGTTTCGGTACAGGTTAGGGTTAGGTTTAGGGTTACGGTACAGGTTAGGTTTAGGGTTAGCGTTAGGGATACGGTTCAGGTTAGGGTTAGGATTAGCGGTGGGGTTAGGGTTACGGTACAAGTTAGGGTTAGGTTTAGGGTTAGTGTTAGGGTTACCGTACAGGTTAGGGTCAGGGTTAGGCTAGGTTTAGTGTTATGGTTAGGGTTGCTGGACTGGTTAGACTTAGGGTTAGGGTTAGCGTAAGGTTATGTTTGCGGTACACGTTATGGTTAGGGTTAGGTTTAAGGTTACGGAACAGGTTAGCAGTAGGGTTAGGTTTATGGTTATGGTACAGGTTAGGTTTAGGGTTAGGGTTAGGGTTACGGTACAAGTTAGGGTTACGGTTAGGTTTAGGGTTAGGTTTACGGTATTGGTTAGCATTAGGGTTAAGGTTAGGGTTAGGGTTAGGGTTAGGGTTAGGGTTACGGTAGAGTTTAGCGTTAGGGTTAGGTTTAGGGTGACGGTAAAGTTTAGGGTTAGGTTAACGGTTAGGGTTGTGGTACCGTTTAGGTTTAGGGTTTGGTTAAGGTTTGGTTACCGTATAGGTTAGGGTGTGGGTTAGGGTTAAGGTTAGGGTTAGGGTTAGGGTTAGGGTTACCTTACGGGTTAGGGATAGGGTTAGGGCTATGGTACCATTTAGGTTTAGGGTTTGGTTTAGGGTTAGGGTTACCGTACAGGTTAGGGTCAGGGTTAGGGTTAGGGTTTGGTTTAGGGTTAGGTTTACGGTACAGGTTAGGGTTTGGTTTAGGTTAGGGTTAGTGTTACGTTACAAGTTAGGGTAACGGTTAGGTTTAGGGTTAGGTTTACGGTATAGGTTAGCTTTAGGTTTAGGGTTCGGGTTAGGTTGTGGGTTATGGTACAGGTTAGGGTTCGTGTTAGGGTTAGGGTTAGGGTTAGGGTCATGGTTAGGGTTAAGTTTGTGGTACCGTTTAGGGTTAGGGTTACGGTTAGGGTTACCTACAGGTTATGGTTATGGTTAGGGTTAGGGTTAGGGTTGCGTTACAGGTTAGGGATGGTTAGGGTTGCGGTACAGGCATGGTTAGGGTTGTGTTAGGGTTATGGTTAGGGTTACGGAACAAGTTAGGTTTACGATTAGGTTTAGCGTAAGGGTTACGGTATAGGTTAGCGTTAGGGTTAGGTTTAGTGTTAGGTTTAGGGTTACGGTACAGGTTACGGTTAGTGTTAGGGTTAGGGTTAGGGTTAGGGTTACGGTACAGGGTAGGTTTAGGTTTAGGTTTAGGGTTAGATTTCGATACAAGTTAATTTAGAGTTAGTGTTAGGTTTAGGGTTATGGTACAGTTTAGTGTTAGGCTTAGGGTTAGGTTTAGGGTTAGGCTTAGGGTCACAGTCAGGTTAGGTTTAGGTTTAGTAGTAGGGTTACGATACAGCTTAGTGTTAGGGTCAGGGTTAGGGTTTCGGTACAGGTTAGGGTTAGGGTTAGGTTTACGGTACATGTTAGGGTTAGTGTTAGCATTAGGGATACCGTACAGCTTAGGGTTAGGATTAGCGTTGGGGTTAGGGTTATGGTACAAGTTAGGGTTAGGGTTAGTGTTAGGGTTACCATACAGGTTAGTGTCAGTGTTAGAGTTAGGTTTAGTGTTAGGGTTAGGGTTGCCGGACTGGTTATGGTTAGGGTTAGGGTTAGCGTTAAGGTTATGTTTGCGGTATACGTTATGGTTAGGGTTCGGGTTAGGGTTACGGTACAGGTTAGCCGTAGGGTTAGGGTTAGGTTTATGGTACAGGTTAGGGTTAGGGTTAGGGTTAGGGTTATGGTACAAGTTAGGGTTACGGTTGGGTTTGGGGTTAGGTTTAAGGTATTGATTAAAGTTAGAGTTAATGTTTGGGTTAGGTTTAGGGTTAAGGCAGAGGTTAGGGTTAGGTTTAGGGTTACCGTAAAGTTTAGGGTTAGTGTTAGGGTTAGTGTTAGGGTTATGGTACCGTTTAGGTTTAGGGTTTGGTTAAGTTTTGGTTACCGTACAGGTTAGGGCTAGGATTAGGGTTAGGGGTAGCGTTAGGGTTACCTTACATGTTAGGGTTAGGGTTATGGTACCGTTTATGTTTAGGGTTTGATTTAGGGTTAGGGTTACCGTACAGGTTATGGTCAGGGTTAGGGTTAGGGTTTGGTTTAGGGGTAGGGTTACGGTACAGGTTAGGGTTAGGTTTAGGTTAGGGTTAGTGTTACGTTACAAGTTAGGGTAACGGTTAGGTTTAGGGTTAGGTTTACGGTATAGGTTAGCTTTAGGTTTAGGGTTCGGGTTAGGTTGTGGGTTATGGTACAGGTTAGGGTTCGTGTTAGGGTTAGGGTTAGGGTTAGGGTCATGGTTAGGGTTAAGTTTGTGGTACCGTTTAGGGTTATGGTTACGGTTAGGGTTACCTACAGGTTATGGTTATGGTTAGGGTTAGGGTTAGGGTTGCGTTACAGGTTAGGGATGGTTAGGGTTGCGGTACAGGCCTGGTTAGGGTTGTGTTAGGTTTATGGTTAGGGTTACGGAACAAGTTAGGTTTACGATTAGGTTTAGCGTAAGGGTTATGGTATAGGTTAGCGTTAGGTTTAGGTTTAGTGTTAGGTTTAGGGTTACGGTACAGGTTACGGTTAGTGTTAGGGTTAGGGTTAGGGTTAGGGTTACGGTACAGGGTAGGTTTAGGTTTAGGTTTAGGGTTAGATTTCGATACAAGTTAATTTAGAGTTAGTGTTAGGTTTAGGGTTATGGTACAGTTTAGTGTTAGGCTTAGGGTTAGGTTTAGGGTTAGGCTTAGGGTCACAGTCAGGTTAGGTTTAGGTTTAGTAGTAGGGTTACGATACAGCTTAGTGTTAGGGTCAGGGTTAGGGTTTCGGTACAGGTTAGGGTTAGGGTTAGGTTTACGGTACATGTTAGGGTTAGTGTTAGCATTAGGGATACCGTACAGCTTAGGGTTAGGATTAGCGTTGGGGTTAGGGTTATGGTACAAGTTAGGGTTAGGGTTAGTGTTAGGGTTACCATACAGGTTAGTGTCAGTGTTAGAGTTAGGTTTAGTGTTAGGGTTAGGGTTGCCGGACTGGTTATGGTTAGGGTTAGGGTTAGCGTTAAGGTTATGTTTGCGGTATACGTTATGGTTAGGGTTCGGGTTAGGGTTACGGTACAGGTTAGCCGTAGGGTTAGGGTTAGGTTTATGGTACAGGTTAGGGTTAGGGTTAGGGTTAGGGTTATGGTACAAGTTAGGGTTACGGTTGGGTTTAGGGTTAGGTTTAAGGTATTGATTAAAGTTAGAGTTAATGTTTGGGTTAGGTTTAGGGTTAAGGCAGAGGTTAGGGTTAGGTTTAGGGTTACCGTAAAGTTTAGGGTTAGTGTTAGGGTTAGTGTTAGGGTTATGGTACCGTTTAGGTTTAGGGTTTGGTTAAGTTTTGGTTACCGTACAGGTTAGGGCTAGGAGGGTTAGGGTTAGGGTTAGGGTTACCTTACATGTTAGGGTTAGGGTTATGGTACCGTTTATGTTTAGGGTTTGATTTAGGGTTAGGGTTACCGTACAGGTTATGGTCAGGGTTAGGGTTAGGGTTTGGTTTAGGGTTAGGTTTACGGTACAGGTTAGGGTTAGGTTTAGGTTAGGGTTAGGGTTACATTACAAGTTAGGATTAAGGTTAGGTTTAGGTTTAGGTTTACGGTATAGGTTAGCTTTAGGTTTAGGGTTAGGGTTAGGTTGAGGGTTATGGTACAGGTTAGGGTTAGTGTTAGGTTTAGGGTTAGGGTTACGCTTAGGGTTAGGGTTACGGTACATGTTAGGGTTAGGGTTAGGGTTACGGTACAGTTTAGGGTTAGGGTTAGGGTTAGGGGTAGGGTTAGTGTTTCGATACAAGTTAGGTTTAGGGTTAGTTTTAGAGTTAGCGTTACGGTACAGGTTAATGTTAGGGTTAGGGTTAGGTTTAGGGTTAGGCTTAGGGTTACAGTGCAGGTAAGGTTTAGGTTTAGTGGTAGGGTTATGGTACAGGTTAGGGTTCTAGTTAGATTTAGGGTTTCGGCACAGTTTAGGGTTAGGTTAGGTTTACGGTACAGGTTAGGGTTAGGGTTAGGATTAGGGTTACGGGACAGGTTAGGGTTAGGATTAGGGTTAGGGATAGGGTTACGGTACAAGTTAGGGTTAGGGTTAAGGTCCGTGTTAGGGTTACCGTAGAGTTTAGGTTCAGGGTTAGGGTTAGGTTTAGGGTTAGGGTTGGGTTGCCGAAAGGTTAGGTTTAGGTTTCGTGGTAGGGTTACGGTACAGGTTAGGTTTAGGGTGAGGGTTAAGGTTAGGTTTGCGGTACACGTTAGGGTTGGGTTTAGGGTTAGGGTTATTGTTACCGTCCAGGTTTGCATTAGGGTTAGGATTAGGGTTACGGTACAGTTTAGGGTAGGTTTAGGGTTAAGGTTAGGTTTAGGGTTAGGGGTAGGATTAGGGTACAGGTTATGTTTAGGTTTAGGGTTAGGTTTAGGGTTGGGGTTAGGGTTAGGGTTGTGGTACACGTTAGGGTTAGGGTTATGGTTAGTGTTGCGTACAGGTTAGGGTTAGGGTTAGGGTTAGGGTTAGGGTTAGGGTGAGGTACAGGATAGGGTTAGGTTAGGTTTAAGGTTACAGTACAGGTTAGGATTAGGGTTAGGGTTAGTGTTACGATACAGGTTATGGTTAGGTTTAGGTTTTGGGTAGGGTTATGGTACAGTTTAGGGTTAGTGTTAGGGTTACGGAGGGCAGGGTTAGCATTAGTTTGGGTTAGTGTAGCATTACAGACCAAGTTAGGGTTACGATTAGGTTTAGAGTAAGGGATACGGTATAGTTTAGCGTTAGGGTTAGGTTTAGGGTTAGGATTAGCGTTACGGTATAGTTTAGGGTTAGTGTTAGTGTTAGGGTTAGGGTTAGGTTTACTGTACAGGTTAAGTTGTGGGTTAGGGTTAGGGTTACGGTACAGGTTAGTGTAAGGGTTATGGTTAGGATAGGCTTAGGCTTAGGGTTACAGTACAGGTTAGGTTTAGGTTTAGTGGTAGGGTTACGGTACAGGTTAGGGTTAGGTTTAGGATTTCCGTACAGGTTAGGCTTAGGGTTAGAGTTACGGTGCAGGTTAGCGTTAGTTTTAGGGTTAGGATTAGGGTAAAGGTTAGGGTTAGGTTTAGGGTTAGGTTTAGGATTACGGTCGAAGTTAGGGTGGGGGTTAAGTTTAGGGTTAGGGTTAGTGTTACCATACAGTTTAGGGTCAGGGTAAGGGTTAGGTTTAGGGTTAGGGTTACCGTACAGTTTAGGGTTACGGTAAGGGTAAATGTTATGTTTGCGGTACAGGTTAGGGTTAGGATTAGGGTTACGGTACAGGTTAGCATTAGTGTTAGGGTTAGGGTTACGGTACAGGTTAGGGTTAGGGTTATGTTACAGGTTAGCATTAGGGTTAGGCTTAGAGTTACGGTGCAGGTTAGGGTAAGGTTTAGGGTTACGGTACAGGTTAGATTTAAGTTTAGGGTTAGCGTTAGGGTTATGGTATTGGTTAGCGTTAGCGTTAGTGTTAGTGTTAGGTTTAGGGTTACGATACAGGTTAGGGTTACTGTTAGGGTTAGGGTTACAGTACAGGTTAGGGTTAGGGTTAGGGTAAGGGTTAGGTTTAGGGTTAGGGTTATGGTACCGTTTAGGTTTAGGGTAGTTTAGGGTTAGGGTTACCGTACATTTTAGGGTTAGGGTTAGGTTTAGGGTTAGGGTTATGGTTAGGGTTAGGGTTAGGGTTTCCTTACAAGTTAGGGTCAGGGTTAGGGTAGGGTTAGGGTTAGGGTTAGGGTTATGGTTATGGTTACGGTACAGGTTTGGTTTAGGGTTAGGTTAGGGTTAGGGTTAGGATTAGTGTTACGTTATAGTTTAGGGTTAGGTTAGGGTTAGGGTTAGGATTAGTGTTACGTTACAGTTTTGGGTTACGTTTAGGTTTAGGGTTAGGTTTACGGTATAGGTTAGTGTTAGGGTTAGGGTTAGGGTTATGTTTAGTGTTACTCTACAGGTTAGGTTTAGGATTAGGGTTAGGGTTAGGATTAGGTTTAGGGTTAGGTTTAGAATTAGGGTACAGGTTATGGTTAGGATTTGGTTAGGTTTACGGCTAAAAGTTAGCATTAGGGTTGCGGTATAAGTTACTTTTAGGGTTAGGGTCAGGGTTATGGTACAGGTTAGGATTAGGGTTAGGTTGAGGGTTAGAGTTACGGTACAGGTTAGGGTAACTGTTAGGTTTAGGATTACGGTACAGGTTATATTTAGGTTTAGGGTTAGAGTGAGGTTTACGGTACAGGTTAGGGTTAGGGTTAGGTTTAGGGTTTGCTTTAGGGTTAGTGTTAAAGTACAGGTTAGGGTTAGGGTTAGTTTTAAGTTTAGGGTTTGGTTTGCCTTAGAGGTTAGGGATAGGGTTAGGGAATGGTACAGGTTAGTTTTAGCGTTAGGGTTAGGGTTATGGTTAGGGTTACGGTACAGGTTACGGTTAGGTTAGGGTTACGGTACAGGTTAAGGTTAGGGTTAGGGTTAGGGTTAGGGTTAGGGTTACGGTACACGTTAGGTTTAGGTTTAGGTTTAGTGTTAGGTGTATGGTACAGGTTAGTGTTAGGGTTAGTGTTAGGGTTACCGTACAGGTTAGGGTTATGGTTAGGATTAGGGTTAGGTTTACGGCTAAAAGTTAGGGTTAGGGTTGCTGTATACGTTAGTTTTAGGGTTAGGGTCAGGGTTATGGTACAGGTTAGCAGTAGGGTTAGGGTTAGGGTTATGGTACAGGTTAGGTTTAGGTTAGGGTTTGGGTTACGGTACAAGTTAGGGTTACGGTTAGGTTTAGGGTTAGGTTTACGGTACAGGTTAGGGTTAGGTTTAGGTTAGGGTTTGTGTTACGTTACAAGTTAGGTAACGGTTAGGTTTAGGGTTAGGTTTACGGTATAGGTTAGATTTAGGTTAAGGGTTAGGGTTAGTTTTAGGGTTACGGTACAGGTTAGGGTTAGTTTTAGGGTTAGGGTTAGGGTTAGGGTCAGGGTTAGGGTTAGGGTTGTGGTACCGTTTAGGGTTAGGGTTACGGTTAGGGTTACCTACAGGTTATGGTTAGGGTTAGGGTTAGGGTTAGGGTACAGGGTAGGTTTAGGTTTAGGGTTAGGGTTAGGGTCACAGTCAGGTTAGGTTTAGGTTTAGTAGTAGGGTTACGATACAGTTTAGTGTTAGAGTTAGGGTTAGGTTTTCGGTACAGGTTAGGGTTAGGGTTAGGGTTATGGTACATATTAGGGTTAGTGTTAGCATTAGGGATACCGTACAGCTTAGTGTTAGGATTAGCGTTGGGGTTAGGGTTATGGTTCAAGTTAGGGTTAGGGTTAGGGTTAGGGTTAGTGTTAGGGTTACCATATAGGTTAGGGTCAGGGTTAGGTTTAGGTTTAGTGTTATGGTTAGGGTTGCCGGACTGGTTAGGTTTAGGGTTAGGGTTAACGTTAAGGTTATGTTTGCGGTACACGTTATGGTTATGGTTAGGGTTAGGGTTTTGGTACTGTTTAGTGTTAGGTTTAGTGTTAGGGTTATAGTACAGTTTACGGTTAGGGTTAGGATTAGGGTTAGGGTTACGGTACAGGTTAGGTTTAGGGTTATGTTTAGAGTTACGGTACAGGTAAGTGTTAGGGTTAGGGTTAGGGTTACGGTTCAAGTTAGGGTTAGGTTTAGGTTTAGTGTTAGGCTTAGGTTTACGGTACAGGTTAGGGTTACGGTCAGGAGTAGGGTTATGGTACAGGTAAGGGTTAGGTTTAGGGTTAGCGTTAGGATTAGGGTTACGGTACAGTTTAGGGTTAAGTTTAGAGTTATGGTTAGTGTTAGGGTTACGATAGTGGTTAGGGTTAGGCTGAGGGATGGGATTAGGTTTATGGTTATGGTTACGGTATTTGTTAGGTTTAGGTTTAGGGTTAGGGGTAAGGTTAAAGTTAGGGTTAGCGTTAGGGTTATGGTACAGGTTAGGGTTAGTGTTAGGGTTAAGGTTAGGGTTATGGATAGGTTTAGGTTCGGTGTTTGGTTTACGGTACAGGTAAAGTTTAGGTTTAGGGTTAGGGTCACTGTACAGGTTAGGGTTAGGTTTAGGGTTAGGGATGTGGTACAGGTTATGGTGAGGTTTACAATTAGGGTTACCGTACAGGTTAGTGTTATGGTTAGGGTTATGTTTAGGGTTAGGGTTACCGAACAGGTTAGTGTCAGGCTTAGGTTTAGGGTTAGCATTAAGTTTCGGGTTGCAGTAAAGTTTAGGGTTACGGTTATGGTTGGGGTTACCGTAAAGTTTCGGTTTAGGGTTAGGATTAGGGTTGCCATACACTTATGGTTATGGTTACAGTTAAGGTACAGGTTAGCATTAGGGTTTGGTTTAGGGTTTGGGTTAGGGTTAGGGTTAGGTTTACTTTACAGGTTAGGGTGAAGTTTAGGGTTAGTTTTAGGGTTATAGTACATGTTAGGGTTAGGATTATGTTTTGGTTTAGGGTTAAGGATTAGGTTAGCATTACGGTAAGGTTTAGGGTTAGGTTTAGGGTTAAGGTATATGTTAGGGTTAGAGTTAGGTTTAGGGTTAGAGTTAGGTTTACGGTTACGGTACAGGTTAGCGTTATGTTTAGGGGTAGGGTTAGGGTTACGGTATAGTTTAAGGTTAGGGTTAGGGTTAGGGTTATGGTACCGGTTAGGTTTAGGGTTATGTTTAGGGTTAGGGTTACCGTCCAGGTTAGGGTTCCGGTTAGGGTTAGGGTTAGGGTTATGGTTAGCGTTAGGGTTAAGGCTGCTGTACATCTTTGGGTTAGGGTTAGGTTTAGGTTTACCATACAGGTTAGGGTTAGGGTTAGGGTTAGCGTTGCGGTACAGGTTAGGGTTAGGTTTAGGTTTAGGGTTACCGTACATGTTAGCTTTAGGGTGAGGGTTAATGTTAAGTTTGCGGTACAGGTTAGGGTTAGGTTTAGGGGTAGGGTTATGGTACAGGTTTGCATTAGGGTTACGGTTAGGGTGACGGTACAGGTTAGGGTTAGGTTTAGGGTTAGGGTTGTGGTACAGGTTATGGTTAGGTTTATGGTTATGGTTACCGTACAGGTTAGGGTTATGGTTAGGGTTATGTTAAGGGTTAGGGTTACCGTAAAGTTTAGTGTCAGGCTTAGGTTAAGTTTTAGGGTTAGGGTTAGGTTTGGGGTTGCGGTAGAGGTTAGGGTTAGGGTTATGGTTGGTGTTACCATACAGGTTAGGGTTAGAGTTATGGTTGCGTTACAGGTTACGGTTAGGGTTAGGGTTAGTGTTACGGTACAGGTTAGGTTTAGGATTAGGGTTAGGTTTAGGACTAGGGTTACGGTACAGATTACGGTTAGGATTAGGGTTCGGGTTACGGTACAGGTTAGGGTTAGGGTTAGGGTTATGATACAGGTTAGGGTTAGGGTTAGCGTTACAGTACAGGTTACAGTTAGGGTTAGGGTTAGGTATATGGAAGAAGTTAGGGTTACGATTAGGTTTAGGGTAAGTGTTACGATATAGGTTAGCGTTAGGTTTAGGTTTAGGGTTAGGTTTAGAGTTACGTTACAGGTTAGGGTTAGGGTTACTGTTAGTGTTAGTGTTAGGTTTAGGGTTAGGTTTAGGGTTAGGGTTACGGTAAAGTTTAGTGTTAGGGATAGGGTTAGGGTTACGGTACAGGCTAGGGTTAGGGTTAGGTTTAGGGTTAGCGTTTCGATACAAGTTAGGAATAGGTTTAGTGTTAGGTTTAGGGTTACGGTACAGGTTAGTGTTAGGGTTAGTGTTAGTGTTAGGGTTAGGGTTAGGGTTACAGTAGAGGTTAGGTTTAGGGTTAGTGGTAGGTTTACGGTACAAGTTACGGTTAGGGTTAGGGTTAGGGTTTCGTTACAGGTTAGGGTTAGGGTTAGCTTTAGGGTTACGGTACAAGTTAGGGTTAGGATTAGGGTTAGGGATACTTTACAGTTTAGGGTTAGGATTAGGGTTAGGATTAGTGTTAGGGTTACCGTACAGGTTAGGGTCAGGTTTAAGGTTAGGTTTCGGGTTAGCGTTAGGGTTGCAGTACAGGTTAGGGTTAGGTTTAGTTTTAGGGTTACCGTTCAAGTTAGCTTAGGGTGAGGGTTAAAGTTAAGTTTGCGCTACTGGTTAGGGGTAAGGGTAGGGTTAGGGTTATGGTACAGGTTGGCATTAGGGTTACGGTTAGGGTGACGGTACAGGTTAGGGTTAGGGTTACGGTATAGTTTACGTTTAAGATTATGGTTAGGGTTAGTGTTAGGGTTACGGTACAAGTAAGTGTTATGGTTAGGTTAAGGTTATGGTTACGGTATAGGTTAGCGTTAGGATTAGGGATGGGTTAGGTTTAGTGTTACGGTACAGGTTTGGGTTATATTTACATGAGGGTTAGGGTTAGGGTTACTGTACACGTCAAGGTTAGGGTTAGGGTAAGTGTTACAGTACAGGTTAGGGTAAAGTTTAGGGTTAGGTTTAATGTTACAGTACAAGTTATGGTTACGGTTAGGTTTAGGGTTAGCGTTATGGTAAATCTTAGAGTTAGGGTAAGGGTTAGGTTTACGGTTATGGTACAGGTTAGGGTTAGGGTTAGGGTTAGGTTTAGGCTTAGGTTTAGGGTTATGGTACAGGTTAGGGTTAGGTTTAGAGGTAATGTTAGGGTACAGGTTATTGTTGTGGTTAGGTTTAGGGTTACCTTACAGGTTAGGGTTAGGGTTACGGTTACGGTGAGGGTTATGGATACCGTACATGTTAGGGTCAGGGTTAGGGTTAGTGTTATGTTTAGGGTTAAGGGTGCGGTACAGCTTAGGGTTAGGGTTAGGTTTAGGGTTACCGTACAGGTTAGGGTTAGGGTTAGGGTTAGGGTTAGGGTTAGCGTTGCGGTACAGGTTAGGTTTACGGTTAGGGTTAGGTTTAGGGTTAGGATTACGGTACAGGCTATGTTTAGGTTTAGGGTTAGTGTTAGGTTTACGGTACAGGCAGTGTTAGGGTTGGGTTAGGGTTAGGTTTAGGGTTACGGAACAATTAGGGTTACGATTAGGTTTAGGGAAAGTGTTACTGTATAGGTTAGCGTTAGGGTTAGGGTTAGGTTTAGGTTTAGGGTTACGGTACAGTATGGGGTTAGTGTTATTGTTAGGGTACGGTACAGGTTAGAGCTAAGGTGAGGGTTATGGTTTCGGTACAGGTTATGGTTAGGATTAGTGTTAGGGTTACGGTACAGGTTAGGGTTACGGTTAGGGTTACGGTTTGGGTACAGGTTAGGGTTAGGGTTAGTGTTAGGTTTACGGTACAGTTTAGAGTTAGGGTTAGGGTTACGGTAAAGTTTAGGGTTACGATTAGGGTTACGTTAGGGTTATGGTACAGGTTAGCATTAGGGTTAGGGTTAGGGTTACGATAAAGCTTAGTGTTAGGTTTAGGGTTAGCGTTAAGGTACAGGTTAGGGTTACGGTTAGGTTTAGGGTTAGGGTTACGGTATAGGTTAGCATTAGGTTAGGGTTAGGTTTAGGTTTAGGGTTATGGTACAGATTAGGGTAGAGTTAGGGTTAGGGTTAGCGATAGGGTTTGGGTTACGGTACAGGTTAGGGTTAGGGTTAGGTTTACGGTACAGGTTAGGGTTAGGGTTAATGTTAGGTTTCTGGTACCGTTTAGGTTTAGGGTTAGGTTTAGGGTTAGGGTTACCGTACAGTTTAGGGTCAGAGTTAGGGTTAAGGATAGGTTAGGGTTAGGCTTAGGGTTTGGGTTACTTTACAAGATAGGGTTACGGTTAGGTTTTGGGTAAGCTTTACGGTATAGGTAAGCGTTAGGGTATGGTTTTGTTTAGTTTGGTGTTACTCTACAGGTCAGGTTTAGGGTTAGGCTTACATTTAGGTTAGAGTTAGGTTTAGCTTTAGGGTTAGGATTATGGTACAGGTTATGGTTATGTTTAGGGTTTCGGTTAGTGTTACGGTACAGGTTAGGGTGAGGGTTAGGGTGAAGTTTACCGTACAGGTAGGATTAGGTCTATGGTTAGGGTTAGGGTTACGGTACAGGTTAGAGTTAGTGTTAGTGTTACGTTTAGGGTTAGGTTTGCCTCAGAGTTTAGGGTTAGGTTTAGGGAAAGGGTACAGGTTAGGTTTAGAGTTAGGTTTAGGGTTAGGGTTAGGGTTATGGTACACGTTAGGTTTAGGGTTAGGGTTACGATACAGGGTAGGGTTAGGTTTAGGGTACGATATCAGTTAGGGTTTGGTTTAGGGTTAGTGTTAGGGTTAGGTTTACGGTACTGGTTAGGGTTAATTTTAGGTTAGGGTTAGGGTTACGTTACAAGTTAGGGTTACAGTTAGGTTTAGGGTTAGGTTTACGGTATAGGTTAGCTTTAGGTATAGGGTTAGGGTTATGTTGAGGGTTACGGTACAGGTTAGGGTTAGGGTTAGGGTTATGGTCAGGGTTAGGGTTAGGGTTGTGGTACCGTTTAGGTTTAGGGTTACGGTTAGGGTTACCCTACAGGTTCTGGTTAGGGTTAGGGTTAGGGTTGCGGTACAGGTTAGGGTTAGGGTTAGGGTTAGGGTTAGGTTTAGGGTTACGGAACAAGTTAGATTTACGATTAGGTTTAGCTTAAGGGTTACGGTATAGGTTAGCGTTAGGGTTAGGTTTAGGGTTAGGTTTAGGGTTACAGTACAGGTCATGGTTAGGGTTAGGGTTAGGTTTACGGTACAATTTTGGGTTAGGGTTAGGGTTATTGTTAGTGTTAGAGTTACCGTACAGGTTAGGGTCAGGGTTAGGTTTAGGTTTAGTGTTATGGTTAGGGTTGCCGGACTGGTTAGGTTTAGGGTTTGGTTTAGGGTTTCGGTACAGGTTAGGGTTAGTGTTACGGTTAGGGTTAGGGTTAGGGTTATGTTTAGGGTTAGGGTTATGGTACAGGGTAGGTTTAGTTAGGGTTAGTGGTTCGATACAAGTTAGGGTTAGTGTTAGTGTTAGGTTTAGGGTTACGGTAGTGTTTAGTGTTAGGCTTAGGGTTAGGTTTAGGGTTAGGCTTAGGTTACAGTCAGGTTAGGTTTAGGTTTAGTAGTAGGGTTATGACAGGTTAGTGTTAGGGTTAGGGTTAGGGTTTCGGTACAGGTTAGGGTTAGGGTTAGGGTTACGGTACAAGTTAGGGTTACGGTTAGGTTTAGGGTTAGGTTTACGGTATAGGTTAGCTTTAGGTTTAGGGTTAGGGTTAGGTTGAGGGTTGCGGCACAGGTTAGGGTTAGTGTTAGGGTTAGGGTTAGGGTTAGGGTCAGGGTTAGGGTTAGGTTTGTGGTACCGTTTAGGTTTAGGGTTACGGTTAGGGTTACCATACAGGTTATGGTTAGGGTTAGGGTTAGGGTTGCGGTACAGGTTAGGGATAGGGTTAGGGTTAGGGTTGCGGTACAGGCAGGGTTAGGGTTGGGTTAGGGTTAAGGTTAGGGTTACGGAACAAGTTAGGTTTACGATTAGGTTTAGCGTAAGGGTTATGGTATAGTTTAGCCTTAAGTTTAGGTTTAGGGTTAGGTTAAGGGTTACAGTACGGGTAGGGTTAGTGTTAGGTTTAGGGTTAGGGTTAGGGTTAGGGTTAGGGTTAGGGCTACGGTACAGGGTAGGTTTAGGTTTAGGTTTAGGGTTAGGGTTTCCATACAAGTTAGGGTTAGGTTTAGTGTTAGGTTTAGGGTTACGGTAGTGTTTAGTGTTAGGCTTAGCGTTAGGTTTAGGGTTAGGCTTAGGTTATAGTCAGGTTACGTTTAGGTTTAGTAGAAGGGTTACGATATAGGTTAGGGTTAGGGTTAGGGTTACGGTACAGGTTAGGGTTAGGGTTAGGGTTACGGTACAAGTTAGGGTTACGGTTAGGTTTAGGGTTAGGTTTACGGTATTGGTTAGCGTTAGGGTTAAGGTTAGGGTTAGGTTTAGGGTTACAGTAGAGGTTACGGTTAGGGTTAGGTTTAGGGTTAAGGTAAAGTTTAGGGTTAGGTTTAGGGTTAGGGTTGCGGTACAGGCAGGGTTACGGGTGGGTTAGGGTAAGGGTTAGGGTTATGGAACAAGTTAGGTTTACGATTAGGTTTAGCGTAAGGGTTACGGTATAGGTTAGCGTTAGGATTAGGTTTAGGGTTAGGTTTAGGGTTACGGTACAAGTTAGGGTTAGTCTTAGTGTTAGGGTTAGGATTAGGGTTAGGGTTAGGGTTATGGTACAGGGTAGGTTTAGGTTTAGGTTTAGGGTTAGGATTTTGATACAAGTTAGGGTTAGGTTTAGTGTTAGGTTTAGGGTTACGGTAGTGTTTATTGTTAGGCTTAGGGTTAGGTTTAGGTATAGGCTTAGGTTTACAGTCAGGTTAGGCTTAGGTTTAGTAGTAGGGTTACGGTACATGTTAGTTTAGGGTTAGGTTTATGGTTTCGGTACAGGTTTGGTTTAGGGTTAGGTTAGGGATAGGGTTAGGATTAGTGTTACGTTACAATTTTGGGTTACGTTTAGGTTTAGGGTTAGGTTACGGTATAGGTTAGCGTTAGAGTTAGGGTTAGGGTTATGTTTAGTGTTACTCTACAGATTAGGTTTAGGGTTAGGGTTACGGTTAGGATTAGGTTTAGGGTGAGGTTTAGAATTAGGGTACAGGTTATGGTTAGGTTTAGGTTTAGGTTTACGGTACAGGTTAGTGTCAGGGTTAGGTTTAGGGTTTGGTTTTGGGTTAGTGTTAAAGTACCGGTTAGAGTTAGGGTTAGTGTTCGGTTTAGGGTTTGGTTTGCCTTAGAGGTTAGGGATAGGGTTTGGGTTAGGGTACAGGTTAGGTTTAGCGTTAGGGTTAGGGTTAGGGTTAGGGTTATGGTATAGTATAGGGTTAGGTTAGGGTTAAGGTAAAGGTTACGGTTAGGGTTAGGGTTAGGGTTACGTTTAGGGTTACGGTACACGTTAGGTTTAGGTTTAGGCTTAGTGTTAGATTTATGGTACAGGTTAGTGTTAGGGTTAGTGTTAGGGTTACCGTACAGGTTAGGGTTAGGTTTAAGGTCAGGGTTTGTGTTGCGGTACCAGTTAGGTTTAGGGTTAGGGTGAGGATTACCGTACAGTTTAGGGTTAGGCTTCGGGTTAGGTTTATGTTTGCCGTACATGTTAGGGTTAGGGTTTTGTACAGGTTAGCATTAAAGTTGGGTTAGGGTTAGAGTACAGGTTAGGGATGGGTTAGGGTTATGGTTATGGTTACGGTACAATTTATGGTTAGGTTTAGCGTTAGGTTAGGGTTACGGTACAGGTTATGGTTAGGGTTAGGGTTAGGGTACAGGTGAGGGTCAAGGTTAGGGTAGGGTTAGGTTTAGGGTTATGGTTACGGTACAAGTTAGGGTTATGGTTAGGTATAGGGTTAGGTTTACGTTATAGGTTAGTATTATGGTGAGGGTTAGGGTAGGTTTAGGGTTACGGTACAGGTTTGGGTTAGTGTTAGGGTTAGCATTAGTGTTAGGTTTACGGAAAGGTTAGGTTAGGTTTAGTGTTAGTGTTAGAGTTATTGTACAGTTTAGGGTTAGGGTTAGGTTTAGGGTTAGGGATAGAGTTAGATTTAAGGTACAGGTTAGGTTTAGGTTTAGGGTTAGGGTTAGGTTTAGGGTTAGTGTTTCAATACAGGTTAGGGTAGGGTTAGTGTCAGGGTAAGGGTTAGGTTTGCCATAGAAGTTTGGGTGAGGGTTAGGGTTAGGGTACAGTTTATGTTTAAGTTAGGGTTAAGGTTAGGGTTAGGGTTACGGTACCCGTTACGGTTAGGGTTAGGGTTAGGGTTATGGTAGCGTTTCGGATTAGGGTTTTGTTTAGGGTTAGGGTTAGGGTTAGGGTTACCGTACGGGTTAGGGTTAGGGTTAGGTTAGGGTTATGGAACAGGTTAGGGTTAGGGTAATGGTTAGGGTTAGGGTTATGGTACAAGTTGGGCTTATGGTTAGGTTTATGGTTAGGTTTACGGTTAGGTTAGGGTTAGTGTTAGGTCAGGGTTACGGTTAGGTTTAGCTTTACGGTAAAGATTAGGGTTAGGTTTAGGGTTAGTGTTAGGGTTATTGTACAGTTTAGGGTTAGGGTTAGGTTTAGCGTTAGGGTTAGAGTTAGGGTTATGCCACAGGGTGGGTTTAGGTTTAAGGTTAGGTTTTCTGTTACGGTACAAGTTAGGGTTAGGGTTACTCTTAGGGTTATGGTTACGGTACAGGTTAGTGTTAGGGTTAGGGTTAGGGTTAGGGTACAGGTTACGGTTAGGGTTAGGATTAGTGTTAATGTACAGGTTAGGGTTAGGGTTAGGGTTAGGGTTACAGTACAGTTTAGGTTTAAGTTTATGGTTAGTGTTATGGTTAGTGTTAGGGTTAGGGTTGGTTTTATGGTTACGGATAGGGTTACGGTACAGATTAGGGTTATGGTTATGGTACAGGTTATTGTTAGCTTTAGGGTTAGGGTTACTGTACAGGTTAAGTTTAGGGTTAGGGTTAGATTTAGGTTTAGGGTTAGGGTAGCGGTACATGTTAGGGTTAGGGTTACCATTAGGGTTACCGTAGAGATGAGGATTAGGGTTAGGGTTACGGTTAGGGTTAGGGTTACTGTACAGGTCAGGTTTAGGTTTAGGGTTAGGGTTAGGGTTAGGGTTGCGGTACAGGTTAGGGTTAGGTTTAGGGTTAGGGTTACCGTACAGGTAGGGATAGGGTTAGGGTTAGGGTTAGGGTTACGTCTATGGTACAGGTTAGCATTAGGGTTAGGGTGAGGGTTACAGTACTGGTTATGGTTAGGTTTAGGGTTAGGTTTAGGCTTACGGTACAGGTTAGGTTTAGGGTTAGTGTGTGGGTGACAGTATAGTTTAGGGATAAGTTTAGGAATAGGGTTAGGGAAAGGGTTATGGTACAGATTAGGGTTAGGGTTAGGGTTAGGGTTAGGTTTAGGGTTAGAGTTAGGGCTATGGTACAGGTTATGTTTAAGATTAGGGGTAGGGTTAGGTTTACAGTACAGGTTAGGGTTAGGGTTATGGTTATGGTACTGTTTAGTTTTAGGGTTAGGGTGAGTATTACGGTTAGGTTTAGTGGTATGGTACAGGTTCGGGTTAGGGTTAGGGTTAGAGTTACCGAACAGGTTAGTGTCAGGGTTAGGTTTAGTGTTAGGGTAAGGGTTAGGGTTAGGGTTGCTGTACAGCTTAGGGTTAGGTTTAGGTTTAGTGTTCCCGTCCAGGTTTGGGTTAGGGTTAGGGTTAGAGTTAGGGTTGCGGTACTGGTAAGATTACGGTTAGGGTCAGGTTTATGGTACAGGTTAGGATTAGGGTTAGAGTTAGTGTTAGTGTTAAGGTACAGGTTAGGTTTAGGGTTAGGGTTAGTTTTAGGGTTAAGGTAAATGTTATGGTTAGGTTTAGGGTTAGGGTACGGGTTACAGTACTTGTTAGGGTTAGGGTAAGTGTTAATTTTACGATACTGGTTAGGGTTACGGTTAGGTTTAGCATTAGGGTTAGGGTTACGGAATAAGTTAGGGATATGTTTAGGTTTAGGGTTAGGGTTACGATATAGGTTGGTGTTAGGGATTGGGTTTGGTTAGGACAGGGTTATCGTACAGGTTAGGGTGAGGGTTAGGATTAGGGTTAGGGTTAGGTTTACAGTACAGGTTAGTGTAAGGGTTCGGGTTAGGGTTACAGTACAGGGTAGGGTTACGTTTAGGGTTAGGGTTAGGGTTAGGGTTATGATACAAGTTAAGGATAGGGATAGTGTTAGTTTTAGTGTTAGAGGTAGGGGTAGGGTCAGATTTAGTGTTAGGTTTACGGTACAGTGTACAGTTAGGGTTAGGTTTAGGGTTAACGTACAGGTTAGGGTTAGGTTTAGTGTTGCGGAAAATTTTAGGGTTAGGGTGAGGGTTAGGTTTACTGTATAGGCTATGGTTAATGTTAGGGTTAGGGTTAGGGTTACTGTACAGGTTAGGGTTAGGGTTAGAGTTGGTTACCGTACAGGTTAGGGTTAGGGTTAGGGTTACTGTCCAGGTTAGGATCAGGGTTAGGGTTAGGCTTAGGGATAGGGTTAGGGTTGCAGTACAGGATAGGGTTTGGGTTAGGGTTTGGGTTAGGTTTATGGTTAGGGTTAGGGTTGCGGTACAGTTTAGGGTTAGGGTTTTGTTAGGGTTACCGTACAAGTTAGGGTTAGGGTTAGGGTTAAGGTTAGGTTTGCGGTACAGGTTAGGATTAGGGTTAGGGTTAGGGTTATGGTACAGGTTAGCATTAGGGTTAGGGTTAGGGTTAGGGTACAGCTTTGGGTTAGGGTTAGCGTTACTGTACAGGTTAGGTTTATGGTTAGGTTTAGGGTTAGGGTTACGGTGTAGTTTAGCTTAGGGTTAGGGTTAGGTTTAGGTTTACGGTTAAGGTTAGGGTTAAGGTTAGGGTTACGGTACAGGATAGGCTTAGGGTTAGGGTTAGGTTTAATTTTAGGGTTATGATACCGTTTAGGATTAGGGTTAGGTTTAGGGTTAGGGTTACCGTACAGGTTAGGATTAGGTTAGGGTTAGGGTTAGGGTTACCGTACAGGTTAGGGTCAGGATTAGGGTTAGGGTTAGATTAGGATTAGGGTTATGGTACAAGTTAGGGTTAGGGTTAATTAGGGTTATGGTTAGGGTTAGGGTTACGTTACAAGTTCGGGTTATGTTTAGGTTTAGGGTAAGGTTTACGGTATAGGTTACCGTTAGGGTTAGGGTAATGTTTAGGTTTAGTGTTACTCTACAGTTTAGGTTTAGTGTTAGGGTTATGATTATGTACAGGTTATGGTTA
Organism: Otocyon megalotis megalotis; assembly: GCA_017311455.1. Lineage (NCBI taxonomy): Eukaryota > Metazoa > Chordata > Mammalia > Carnivora > Canidae > Otocyon > Otocyon megalotis. Next base: position 32,823 of record JAEUCK010007712.1, read on the forward strand.
GGTATAGGGTTTCGGTTAGTGTTACGGTACAGGTTATGTTAGGGTTACGGTGAGGTTTACCCTACAAGTAGGGTTAGGGTTAGGGTTAGGTTTAGCTTTACGGTACAGGTTAGGGTTAGGGTTAAGGTTAGGGTTACCGTACAGGTTAGTGTTAGGGTTAGGGTTAGGTTTAGGGTTAGGGTTATGTTATAGGTTAGCGTTAGGATTAGGATTAGGGTTAGGTTTAGTATTATGGTACAGGTTAGGGTTAGGGTTACGGTTATCTTTAGGGTTAGGGTTACTGTACAGGTTAGGATTAGGGTTAGGGTTAGTGTTAGTGTTAAGGTACAGGTTAGGGTTAGGGTTAGGGTTAGGTTTAGGGTTAGGGTTAATGTTAGGGTTATGTTACTGTTTAGGTATAGGGTTATGTTTAGGGTTAGAATTACCATACAGGTTAGGATTAGTGTTAGCGTTAGGGTTACGGTTACCGTACAGGTTAGGGTCAGGGTTAGGGTTAGGGTTAGGTTAGGATTAGGGTTACGGTAGAGGTTAGGGTTCGGGTTACGTTAGATTAGGGTTAGGGTAAGGTTACGTTACAAGTTAGGGTAACGGTTAGTTTTAGGGTAAGGTTTACGGTGTAGGTTAGCATTAGGGTTAGGGTTAGGGTTACCGTACAGGTTAGGATTAGGTTTAGGGTTAGGGTTAGGGTTACCGTACAGGTTAGGGTCAGCATTAGGGTTATGGTTAGGTTACGATTAGGTTACGGTACAGGTTAGGGTTAGGGTTACGTTAGGTTTAGGGTTAGGGTTACACTACAAGTTAGGGTTACGGTTACGTTTAGTGTAAGGTTTACGGTATAGGTTACCGTTAGGGTAGGGTAAGATTTAGGTTTAGTGTTACTCTACAGGTTAGGTTTAGGGTTAGGCTTAGGGTTAGTTTAGGGTTAGGTTTAGGGTTAGGGTTACGATTATGTACAGGTTATGGTTAGGTATAGGGTTTCGGTTAGTGTTACGGTACAGGTTAGGTTAGGGTTACAGTGAGGTTTACCATACAAGTAGGGTTAGGGTTAGGGTTAGGTTTACCTTTGCGGTACAGGTTAGTGTTAGGTTTAGGGTAGGGGTAGGGGTATGGTACAGGTTAGGGTTAAGGTTAGGTTTAGGGTTAAGATTTGGGTACCATACAGTTTAGGGTTATAGCTATGTTTAGGGTTAGGGTTACGGAACAAGTTAGGGTTACGGTAAGTTTTAGGGTTAGGGTTACATTTTAGGTTAGCGTTAGGGTTAGGGTTAGCTTTAGGGTTATGGTACAGTTTAGGGTTAGGTTTAGGGTTACGGTACGGTTAGGGTTGCGGTACAGTTTTGGGTTAGGGTTACGGGTAGGGTTATGTTTAGGGTTTGGGTTAGGGTTAGGTTTAGTGTTAGCTTTATGATACAAGTCAGGGTTTTGGTTAGGGTTAGTGTTAGGTTTAGGGTTAGGGTACAGGTTAGAATTAGGTTTAGGTTTAGGTTTAGGGTTAGGGTTAGGGTTACGGTACCGGTTAGGTTTAGGGTTAGGGTAGGGTTAGAGTTAGGGTTAGGGTTAGGTTTAGGGTTATAGTTATGGGTAAGTTTAGAGTTTAGGTACAGTTTAGGGTAAAGGTTAGGTTTAGGGTTAGGTTTAGGTTTGCGGTACAGCTTAGGGTTAGGGTTAAGTTTAGTGTTACTGTACAGGTAAGGGTTCGGTTAGGGATAGGGTTACGGTTAGAGGTGTGGTACAGTTGTGGGTTAGGGTTACGGGTAGGGTTAGTGTTAGGGTTAGGGTTACGGTACAGGTTAGGGTTAGGGTTAGGGTTAGGGTTACGGTACAGGTTAGGGTTAGGTTTAGGGGTAGGGTTAGAGTTACGGTACAGTGTAGGGTTTAGTTTAGGGTTAGGGTTAGGGTTAGGGTTACGGTAGTTTTTAGGGTTAGGGTCAGGGTTGGGTTTAGGGCTACGTTTAGGGTAATGATACAGGTTAGGGTTAGGGTTTCGGTTATGGTATAGGATAGCATTATGGTTAGGGTTAGGTTTGGGTTACGGTACAGGATAGGGTTAAGGTTAGCGTTACTGTTAGGGTAAGGTTTAGGGTTGGGGTTAGGGTTATTAGAGTTTAGGGTTAGGGTTAGGGTTGGGTTTAGGGTTATGGTTAGGGTAACTGTACGGTTAGGGTTACGGTTAGGGTTAGGGTTAGTCTTACGGTATGGGATAGCATTAAAGTTAGGGGTAGAGTTAGTTTTAGGGTTAAGGTATCGGTTAGGCCTAGGTTTAGGGATAGGATTAGGGTTACGGTACAGGTTATGGTTAGGGTTAGGGTTAGGGCTATGGTAGAGTTTAGGGTTAGGGTCAGGGTTGGTTTACGGTTAGGGTTAGGGTAACGGTACAGGTTAGGGTTACGGTTAGGTTTAGGGTTAGGTTATGGTATAGGATAGCATTAAGGTTAGGGGTAGGGTTAGTTTTAGGGTTACGGTACAGGTTAGGGTTGGGGTTAGGGTTACGGTACAGGTTAGTGTTAGGTTTAGGGGTAGGGTTAGGGTTATGGTACAGGTTAGGGTGAAGGTTAGGGTTACTGTTAGGGTTAGGGTTACGGTACCATTTAGGTTGAGGGTTCGGGTTAGGGTTATGGTACAGTTTAGGGTTAGGTTTAGGGATAGGGTTAGGGTTATGGTACAGGTAAGGGCTAAGGTTAGGGTTACTGTTAGGGTTAGGTTTAGGGTTACGGTACCGGTTGGTTTAGGGTTAGGGTTACGGTATAGGTGATCGTTAGGATTAGGTAGGGTTAGGGTTACGGCACAGGTTAGGGTTAGGGTTAGTTTTAGGGTTACGGTTGAGGTTAGGGATAAGTTTAGGTTTAGTTTAGGGTTAGGGTTACGGTACAAATTATGGTTACGGTTAGGTGTAGGGTAAGGCTTACGGTATAGGATAGCATTAGGTTTAGGTTTAGGGTTAGGGTTACGGTACAGTTAGGGTTAAGATTAGGTTTAGGGTTAGGGTTAGGGTTACGGTACAGGTTAGGTTTAGGGTTAGGTTTAGTGTTACGGTACAGGTAAGGTTTATGGTTAGATTAGGGTTACGGTTAGGGTTACGGTTAGGGTTGCGGTACAGTTGTTGTTTAGGCTTACAGGTAGGGTTTGTTTAGAGAAAGGGTTACGGTTCAGGTTAAGGTTAGGTTTAGGGTTATGGTTACGGTACGGGTTAGGGTGAGGGTGAGGGTTAGGGTTAGGGTTAGGGTTAGGGTTAGGGTTACCGTACACGTTAGTGTCAGAGTTAGGGTTAGGGTTAGGGTTAGCGTTGCGGTACAGGTTAGGGTTAGGGTTAGTGTTAGGATTAGGGTTAGATTTGGGGTTAGGGTATCGTTTAGGTTTAGAGTTAGAGTTAAGTTAGTGGTCGGGTTACGTTTCAGGCAACATTTATGGTTAGGTTTAGGGTTACGGTACAGGGTATGGTTAGAGTTAGGGTTATGTTCAGGGTTACGGTATAATTTACTGTTAGGGTTAGTGTTAGGGTTACGGTTACGTTACAGGTTAGTGTTAGGTCTAGGGATAGGGTTAGGGTTAGGTTTATGGTACAGGTTAGGTTAGGTATAGGGTTAGGGTTAGAGTTTCGGTACAGGTTAGGGTTAAGGTTAGGTTTAGGGTTAGGGTTAGGCTTATGGTACAGGTTAGTTTTAGGTTTAGGGTTAGGGTTAGGGTTAGGGTTAGGGTTATGGTTAGGGTTAGGGTACAGGTTAGTGTTAGTATTAGGGTTAGGGTTAGGGTTATGTTTGCCACAGACGTTGGATTTTGAATTAGGGTTAGTGTACAGGTTAGGTTTAGATTTAGGCTTAGGGTTAGGGTGAGGGTCACGGTACAAGTTAGGGTTAGGGTTAGGGTTACGGTACTCGGTAGGGTTAGGATTATGGTTAGCTTTCCGATACAAGTTAGGGTTAGGGATAGGATTAGTGTTAGAGTTACGGTTACAGTAGAGGCTAAGTTTAGTTTTATGGTTAGCGTTAGGGTTAGGGTTACGGTACAGTTTTGGGTTAAGTTTAGGTTAGGGTTAGGGTTAGGGTTACGGTAGTGGTTAGGGTTAGGGTTAGGGTTGTTTTAGGGTTACGGTTAGGGTAATGGTACAATTTAGGGTTACGGTTAGGGTTAGGGTTAGGCTTACGGTATAGGATAGCATTAAGGTTTGGGTTAGGGTTAGGTTTAGCTTTATGGTACAAGTTAGGGTTCGGGTTAGGGTTACGGTACAGTTTAGGTTTGGTTTAGGAGTAGGGTTAGAGTTAAGGTACAGGCTAGGGTTAAGGATAGGGTTATTGTTAGGGTTAGGGTTACGGTACAGTTTAGGTTTAGGGTTAGGGTTACAGTACAGGTGATGGTTAGGTTTAGGGTTAGGGTTAGGGTTCGGGTGACGGTACAGGTTATGGTTAGTGTTAGGTTTATGGCACAGCTTAGGGTTAGGTTTAGGGGTATGGTTAGGGTTACGGTACAGGTTATGGTTAAGGTTAGTGTTACTGTTAGGGTTAGGTTTAGGGTTACGGTACCGGTTAGGTTTAGGATTAGGGTTACAGTACAGGTGATGGTTAGGTTTAGGGTTAGGGTTAGGGTTACGGCACAGGTTAGGGTTAGGTTTAGGGTTTCGGTAGAGTTTAGGGTTAGGGTTAGGTTTAGGCTTACAGTACAGGTTAGGGTTAAGGTAGGGTTACGGTACTGGTTATATTTAGAGTTAGGGTTAGTGTTACAGTACAGGTAAGTTTACGGTTAGTGTTAGTGTTAGGGTTAGTGTTAGCGTTAGGGTTAGGGTTGCAGTACAGGTTTGGTTTAGGGTTACGGGTAAGTTTAGGGTTAGGGTTAGGGTTAGGGTTACGGTACAGGTTAGGTTGAGGGTAAGGGTTAGGCTTACGGTACAGGTTAGGGTTAGGGTTAGATTAGGGTTACGGTTAAGGTTACGGTTAGGGTTGCGGTACAGTTGTTGTTTAGGCTTACAGGTAGGGTTTGTTTAGGGAAAGGGTTACGGTTCAGGTTAAGGTTAGGTTTAGGGTTATGGTTTCGGTACGGGTTAGGGTGAGGGTTAGTGTTAGGGTTAGGGTTAGGTTTACCGTACACGTAGTCAGGGTTAGGGTTAGGGTTAGGGTTAGCGTTGCGGTACAGGTTAGGGTTAGGGTTAGTGTTAGGGTTAGGGTTAGATTTGGGGTTAGTGTATCGTTTAGGTTTAGAGTTAGAGTTAAAGTTAGTGTTCGGGTTACGTTTCAGGCAACGTTTAGGGTTAGGGTTAGGGTTACGGTACAGGGTATGGTTAGAGTTAGGGTTATGTTCAGGGTTACGGTACAATTTACTGTTAGGGTAGGTATTAGGGTTACGGTTATGTTACAGGTTAGTGTTAGGTCTAGGGATAGGTTTAGGGTTAGGTTTATGGTACAGGTTAGGTTAGGTATAGGGTTAGGGTTAGAGTTTCGGTACAGGTTAGGGTTAAGGTTAGGTTTAGGGTTAGGGTTAGGCTTATGGTACAGGTTAGGTTTAGGTTTAGGGTTAGGGTTAGGGTTAGGGTTATGGTTAGAGTTACGGTACAGGTTAGTGTTAGTATTAGGGTTAGGGTTAGGTTTATGTTTGCCACAGACGTTGGATTTTGAATTAGGGTTAGTGTACAGGTTAGGTTTAGATTTAGGCTTAGGGTTAGGGTGAGGGTCACGGTACAGGTTAGGGTTAGGGTTAGGGTTATGGTACTCGGTAGGGTTAGGATTATGGTTAGCTTTCCGATACAAGTTAGGGTTAGGGATAGGATTAGTGTTAGTGTTACGGTTACAGTAGAGGCTAAGTTTAGTATTAGGGTTAGCGTTAGGGTTAGGGTTACGGTACAGTTTTGGGTTAAGTTTAGGTTAGGGTTAGGGTTAGGGTTACGGTAGTGGTTAGGGTTAGGGTTAGGGTTGTTTTAGGGTTACGGTTAGGGTAATGGTACAGGTTAGGGTTACGGTTAGGGTTAGGGTTAGGGTTACCGTACAGGTTAGGGTTAGGTTTACGGTTAGGTTTAGGATTAGGTTAGGGTTGCGGTACAGGTGAGGTTTAGGGTTAGGTTTAGGGTTCCCGTACAGGTTAGGGTTAGGTTTAGGGTTAGGGTTAGGGTTAGGGTTGCTGTAAAGTTTAGGGTTAATGTTAGGGTTACCATACAGGTTAGCATTAGGGTTAGGGTTAGGGTTAGGGTTGGGGTTAGGGTTAGGGTTAAGGTTAGGGTTAGGGTTAGGGTTACAGTACAAGTGAGAGTTAGGGTTAGGTTAAGGGTTAGGGTTAGGGCTACGGTTGCAGTAGTGGTTAGGGTTAGGCTTAGGGTTGGGGTTTGGTTTACCGTTAGGGTTATGGTACAGGTTAGGTATACCTTTACGGGTAGGGTTAGGATTAGGGTTAGTTTTACTGTACAGGTAAGGGTTAGGATTAGTGTTAGGGTTAGGGTTAGGTTTGCCATAGAGGTTAGGGTTAGGGTTAGGGTGGGGTACAGGTTAGGTTTAGAGTTAGGTTTAAAGTTAGGTTTAGGGTTACGGTTCAGGGAATGGTTAGGGTTAGTTTTAGGGTTAATGTACAGTGTAGGGTTTGGGTTAGGGTTAGGTTTAGGGCTAGGGTACAATTAGGGTTAGGGTTAGTGTTATGGTTAGGGTTATGGTACAGTTTAGTGTTAGGGTTAGGATTAGTGTTAGGTTTAGGGTACAGGTTAGGGTTAGGGTTAGGGTTAGGTTTCGGTTTTCGGTACAGTTTAGGATTAAGTTTAGGTTAGCGTTAGGGTTAGGGTTACGGTACTGGTTAGGTTTAGGGTAAGGTTTAGTGTACGGTACAGGTAAGGGTTACGGTTAAGGTAGGGTTACGGTTAGGGTTACACTTAGGGTTGCGGTACATTTGTTTTTTAGGCTTACAGGTAGGGTTGTGTTTAGGGTAAGTGTTACGGTTCAGGTTAAGGTTAGGTTTAGGGTTATGTTTACGGTACCGGTTAGGGTGAGAGTTAAGGTTAGGGTTAGAGTTATGGTCAGGGTTACCGTACAGTTTAGGTTTGGGTTCGGGTTAGGGTTACGATACAGTTTAGGTTTGGGTTTGCGTTAGGGTTAGGATTAGGGTTGCGATACAGGTTAGGGTTAGGGTGAGGGTTACTGTACAGGTTAGTGATAGAGTTAGGGTTAGGTTTACCGTACAGGTTATTTTTAGGGTTAGGGTTAGGGTTAGAGTTGAGGTACAGTATAGGGTTCGGGTTAGGTTTAGGGTTAGGTACAGGTTAGCATTAGGTTTCGGGTTAGGGTTAGGGTTACGCTACGTGTTAGGGTTAGTGTTTTGGTCAGGGTAAGGGTTAGGGTTACGGTACAGGTCATGGTTAGGTTTCGGGTTAGGGTTAGGGTTACTGTACAGGTTAGGTTTAGGGTTAGGTTTAGGGTTACGGTACAGGTTAGGGTTAGGGTTAGGTTTAGGGTTACGGTACAGGTTAGGGTTAGAGTTAGGTTTAGGGTTACGGTACAGGTTAGGGTTAAGGTTAGGTTTAGGGTTAGGGTTAGGGTTATGGTACAGGTTAGGTTTAGTGTTAGTTTAAGGGTTACGGTACAGGTCAGGGTTAGTGTTAGGGTTAGGGTTAGGGTTAGGGTTATGGTTAGGGTTTCGGTACAGTTTAGGGTTAGGGTTAGGGTTAGGGTTAGGGTTAGGTTTAGGGTTAGGCTTATGGTACAGGTTAGTTTTAGTTTTAGGGTTAGGGTTAGGGTTAGGGTTATGGTTAGGGTTACGGTACAGGTTAGTGTTAGTATTAGGGTTAGGGTTAGGGTTAGGGTTCTGTTTGCCACAGACGTTGGATTTTGAATTAGGGTTAGTGTACAGGTTAGGTTTAGATTTAGGCTTAGGGTTAGGGTGAGGGTCACGGTACAGGTTAGGGTTAGGGTTAGGGTTACGGTACTCGGTAGGGTTAGGATTATGGTTAGCTTTCCGATACAAGTTAGGGATAGGGATAGGATTAGTGTTATAGTTACGGTAACAGTAGAGGCTAAGTTTAGTTTTAGGTTAGCGTTAGGGTTAGGGTTACGGTACAGTTTTGGGTTAAGTTTAGGTTAGGGTTAGGGTTACGGTTACGGTAGTGGTTAGGGTTAGGGTTAGGGTTGTTTTAGGGTTACGGTTAGGGTAATGGTACAGGTTAGGGTTACGGTTAGGGTTAGGGTTAGGCTTACGGGATAGGATAGCATTAAGGTTAGGGTTAGAGTTAGGTTTAGCTTTATGGTACAAGTTAGGGTTAGGGTTAGCATTACGGTACAGTTTAGGTTTGGTTTAGGAGTAGGGTTAGAGTTAAGGTACAGGTTAGGGTTAGGTTTAGGGGTAGGGTTACGGTTACGGTACAGGTTACGGTTAAGTTTAGGGTTACTGTTAGTTTTAGGGTTAGGGTGACGGTACCGGTTAAGTTTAGGGTTAGGGTTAGTTTTAGGGTTACGATACAGGTTAGGGTTAGGGTAAGGGTTAGGGTTACGATACAGGTTAGGGTTAGGTTTAAGGGAAGGGTTAGAGTTACGGTACAGTTTAGGGTTAAGTTTAGGGTTAGGGTTACGGTTAGGGTTACGGTAATTGTTAGGGTTAGGGTTAGGGTTGGGTTTAGGTTTACAGTTAAGGTAACGGTACAGGTTAGGGTTACGGTTAGGGTTAGGGTTTGGGTTACGGTATAGGAGAGCATTAAGGTAGGGTTGGGTTACGGTACAGGTTAGGGTTAAGGTTAGCGTTACTGGGGGGTTAGGGTTAGGTTTACGGTACCTGTTAGGCTTAGGGTTAGGGTTAGTATTAGGGTTACCGTACAGGTTATGGTGAAATTAGGGTTAGGGTTACCGTAGAGGTTAGGGTTAGTGTTAGGTTTCGGTTAAGCATTATGTTTAGGGTAACGGTACAGGTTAGGGTTACGGTTAGGATTAGGGTTACGCTTACGGTACAGGATAGCATTAAGTTTAGGATTAGGGTTAGTTTTAGGGTTACGGTACAGGTTAGGTTTGGGGTTAGGCTTACGGTACAGGTTAGAGTTAGGTTTAGGGGTAGGGTTAGGGTTACGGTACAGGTTAGTGTTAAGGATAGGGTTATTGTTAGGGTTAGGGTTACGGTACAGTTTAGGTTTAGGTTTAGGGTTAGGGTTCGGGTGATGGTACAGGTTATGGTTAGTGTTAGGGTTATGGCACAGCTTAGGGTTAGGTTTAGGGGTATGGTTAGGATTACGGTACAGGTTATGGTTAAGGTTAGGGTTACTGTTAGGGTTAGGTTTAGGGTTACGGTACCGGTTAGGTTTAGGATTAGGGTTACAGTACAGGTGATGGTTAGGTTTAGGGTTAGGGTTAGGGTTACGGCACAGGTTAGGGTTAGGTTTAGGGTTTCGGTAGAGTTTAGGGTTAGGGTTAGGTTTAGGCTTACGGTACAGGTTAGGGTTAAGGTAGGGTTACGGTACTGGTTATATTTAGAGTTAGGGTTAGCGTTACAGTACAGGTAAGTTTACGGTTAGAGTTAGCGTTAGGGTTAGTGTTAGCGTTAGGGTTAGGGTTGCAGTACAGGTTTGGTTTAGGGTTACGGGTAAGTTTAGGGTTAGGGTTAGGGTTACGGTACAGGTTAGGTTGAGGGTAAGGGTTAGGATTACGGTACAGGTTAGGGTTAGGGTTAGATTAGGGTTACGGTTAGGGTTACAGTTAGGGTTGCGGTACAGTTGTTGTTTAGGCTTACAGGTAGGGTTTGTTTAGGGAAAGGGTTACAGTTCAGGATAAGGTTAGGTTTAGGGTTATGGTTACGGTACGGGTTAGGGTGAGGGTTAGGGTTAGGGTTAGGGTTACCGTACATGTAGCGTCAGGGTTAGGGTTAGGGTTAGGGTTAGCGTTGCGGTACAGGTTAGGGTTAGGGTTAGTGTTAGGGTTAGGGTTAGATTTGGGGTTAGGGTATCGTTTAGGTTTAGAGTTAGAGTTAAAGTTAGTGTTCGGGTTACGTTTCAGGCAACGTTTAGGGTTAGGGTTAGGGTTACGGTACAGGGTATAGTTAGAGTTAGGGTTATGTTCAGGGTTACGGTACAATTTACTGTTAGGGTTAGTGTTAGGGTTACGGTTATGTTACAGGTTAGTGTTAGGTCTAGGGATAGGTTTAGGGTTAGGTTTATGGTACAGGTTAGGTTAGGTATAGGGTTAGGGTTAGAGTTTCGGTACAGGTTAGGGTTAAGGTTAGGTTTAGGGTTAGGGTTAGGCTTATGGTACAGGTTAGTTTTAGGTTTAGGGTTAGGGTTAGGGTTAGGGTTAGGGTTATGGTTAGGGTTAGGGTACAGGTTAGTGTTAGTATTAGGGTTAGGGTTAGGGTTATGTTTGCCACAGACGTTGGATTTTGAATTAGGGTTAGTGTACAGGTTAGGTTTAGATTTAGGCTTAGGGTTAGGGTGAGGGTCACGGTACAGGTTAGGGTTAGGGTTAGGGTTACGGTACTCGGTAGGGTTAGGATTATGGTTAGCTTTCCGATACAAGTTAGGGTTAGGGATAGGATTAGTGTTAGAGTTACGGTTACAGTAGAGGCTAAGTTTAGTATTAGGGTTAGCGTTAGGGTTAGGGTTACGGTACAGTTTTGGATTAAGTTTAGGTTAGGGTTAGGGTTAGGGTTACGGTAGTGGTTAGGGTTAGGGTTAGGGTTGTTTTAGGGTTACGGTTAGGGTAATGGTACAGGTTAGGGTTACGGTTAGGGTTAGGGTTAGGGTTACCGTACAGGTTAGGGTTAGGTTTACGGTTAGGTTTAGGATTAGGTTAGGGTTGCGGTACAGGTGAGGTTTAGGGTTAGGTTTAGGGTTCCCGTACAGGTTAGGGTTAGGTTTAGGGTTAGGGTTAGGGTTAGGGTTGCTGCAAAGTTTAGGGTTAATGTTAGGGTTACCATACAGGTTAGCATTAGGGTTAGGGTTAGGGTTAGGGTTAGGGTTAGGGTTAAGGTTAGGGTTAGGGTTAGGGTTACAGTACAGGTGAGAGTTAGGGTTAGGTTTAGGGTTAGGGTTAGGGCTACGGTTGCAGTAGTGGTTAGGGTTAGGCTTAGGGTTGGGGTTAGGTTTACCGTTAGGGTTATGGTACAGGTTAGGTATACCTTTACGGGTAGGGTTAGGATTAGGGTTAGTTTTACTGTACAGGTAAGGGTTAGGATTAGTGTTAGGGTTAGGGTTAGGTTTGCCATAGAGGTTAGGGTTAGGGTTAGGGTGGGGTACAGGTTAGGTTTAGAGTTAGGTTTAAAGTTAGGTTTAGGGTTACGGTTCAGGGAATGGTTAGGGTTAGTTTTAGGGTTAATGTACAGTGTAGGGTTTGGGTTAGGGTTAGGTTTAGGGCTAGGGTACAATTAGGGTTAGGGTTAGTGTTAGGGTTAGGGTTATGGTACAGGTTAGTGTTAGGGTTAGGATTAGTGTTAGGTTTACGGTACAGGTTAGGGTTAGGGTTAGGGTTAGGTTTAGGTTTTCGGTACAGTTTAGGGTTAAGTTTAGGTTAGCGTTAGGGTTAGGGTTACGGTACTGGTTAGGTTTAGGGTAAGGTTTAGTGTACGGTACAGGTAAGGGTTACGGTTAAGGTAGGGTTACGGTTAGGGTTACACTTAGGGTTGCGGTACATTTGTTTTTTAGGCTTACAGGTAGGGTTGTGTTTAGGGTAAGTGTTACGGTTCAGGTTAAGGTTAGGTTTAGGGTTATGTTTACGGTACCGGTTAGGGTGAGAATTAAGGTTAGGGTCAGGGTTACCGTACAGTTTAGGTTTGGGTTCGGGTTAGGGTTACGATACAGTTTAGGTTTGGGTTTGCGTTAGGGTTAGGATTAGGGTTGCGATACAGGTTAGGGTTAGGGTGAGGGTTACTGTACAGGTTAGTGATAGAGTTAGGGTTAGGTTTACCGTACAGGTTATTTTTAGGGTTAGGGTTAGGGTTAGAGTTGAGGTACAGTATAGGGTTCGGGTTAGGTTTAGGGTTAGGTACAGGTTAGCATTAGGTTTCGGGTTAGGGTTAGGGTTACGCTACTTGTTAGGGTTAGTGTTTTGGTCAGGGTAAGGGTTAGGGTTACGGTACAGGTTATGGTTAGGTTTCGGGTTAGGGTTAGGGTTACTGTACAGGTTAGGTTTAGGGTTAGGTTTAGGGTTACGGTACAGGTTAGGGTTAGGGTTAGGTTTAGGGTTACGGTACAGGTTAGGGTTAGGTTAGGTTTAGGGTTAGGGTTAGGGTTAGGGTTATGGTACAGGTTAGGTTTAGTGTTAGTTTTAGGGTTACGGTACAGGTCAGGGTTAGTGTTAGGGTTAGCGTTAGGGTTAGGGTTATGGTTAGGGTTTCGGTACAGTTTAGGGTTAGGTTTAGGTTAGGGTTAGGGATACGGTACCTGTTAGGGGTACGGTTAGGGTTAGGGTTAGTGTTAGGGTTACGGTACCGGTTACGTTTAGGGTTAGGGTTAGTGTAGGGGTTAGGCCTAGCGTTACGGTACAGGATAGGGTTAAGGTTAGGTTTAGAGTTAGGGTTAGGATTACAGGTCAGGTTAGGTTTAGGGTTAGGATTAGGGTTACAATACAGGTTAGGTTTAGGGTTAGGTTTAGTGTTACTGTACAGGTAAGGGTTACGGTTAGGATAGGGTTACGGTTAGGGTTATCGTTAGGGTTGCGGTACAGTTGTGGTTTAGGGTTACAGGTAGTATTGCGGTTAGGTTAAGGTTTACAGTTCAGGTAAGGTTAGGTTAAGGTTATGGTTACGGTATGGGTTAGGGTTAGGATTAGGGTTAGGGTTATGATTAGGGTTACCATAGAGATTAATGTCAGGATTAGGGTTAGTGTCAGGGTTAGGGTTAGGGTTAGGGTTACGGTACAGGTTAGCATTAGTTTTACGGTTAGGGTTAGGGTTACGGTACAGTTTATGGTTAGGGTTAAGGTTAGGGTCAGGGTAAGGGTTAGGGTTATGGTACAGGTTATGGTTAGGTTTAGGGTTAGGGTTAGGGTTATGGTACAGGTTATGTTTAGGGTTAGGATTAGGGTTACGGTACAGGTTAGGGTTAGTGTTAGGGTTAGGGTTAGGGTTACGGTACAGGTTAGGGTTAGGTTTAGGATAGGGCTAGGGATATGGTTCAGGTTAGGTTTACAGTTAGGGTTAGGGTTAGGGTTATGGTACCGGTCAGGTTTAGGGTTAGCTTTAGGTTTAGGGTTACCATACACTTTAGAGTTAGGGTTAGGGTTAGGGTTAGGGCTAGGGTTAGGGTTACGGCACAGGTTAGTGTTAGGGTTAGGGTTACGGTTAGGGCTTCGGTACAGGTTAGTGTTAATGTTAGGTTTAGGGTTAGGTTTAGGGTTACAGTACAGGTTAAGTTTAGGGTTAGTTTTAGTGTTTTGGTACTGGTAAGAGTTACGGTTAGGGTACGGTTACGGTTAGGGTTGCAGTACAGTGTGGTTTAGGGTTACAGGTAGGGTTGGGTTAGGGTAGGGGTTACGGGTCCGGGTAAGGTTTGGTTTTGGGGTATGGTTACCGAACTGGTTAGGTTTATGGCTAGGGTTAGGGTAGCATTAGGGTTACCGTACAGGTAGTGTCAGGGTTTGGGTTAGGGTTAGGGTTAGGTTTAGGGTTACGGTACAGGTTAGGGTTAAGGTTAGATTTAGGGTTAGGGTTAGGGTTATGGTTCACGTTAGGTTTAGTGTTAGTTTTAGGGTTATGGTACAGGTCAGGGTTAGTGTTAGGGTTAGGGTTAGGGTTAGGGTTATTGTTTCAGTACAGGTTAGGGTTAGGTTTAGTTTAGGGTTAGGTATACGGTACATGATAGGGTTACGGTTAGGTTTAGGGTTAGTGTTAGGGTTACGGTACCAGTTACGTTTAGGGTTAGGGTTAGGGTTAGGGTTACCATACACGTTAGAGTTAGGGTTACGGTTAGGGTTAGGGTTAGGGTTAGGTTTTGAGTTACGGTACAGGATAAGGTTAAGGTTAGGTTTAGAGTTAGGATTAGGATTACAGTTTAGGTTAGATTTAGGGTTAGGTTTAGGGTTACGATACAGGTTAGGTTTAGGGTTAGGTTTAGTGTTACTGTACAGGTAAGGGTTACGGTTAGGGTAGGGTTACGTTTAGGGTTACGGTTAGGGTTGCGGTACATTTGTGGTTTAGGGTTATGGGTAGTATTGGGGTTAGGTTAAGGGTTTTGGTTCAGGGTAAGGTTAGGTTAAGGTTATGGTTACAGTATGGGTTAGGGTTAGGATTAGTGTTAGGGTTAGGATTAGGGTTACCGTAGAGATTAATGTCAGGATTAGGGTTAGTGTCAGGGTTAGGGTTAGGGTTAGGGTTACGGTACAGGTTAGCATTAGGTTTAGGGTTAGGGTTAGGGTTACGGTACAGTTTATGGTTAGGGTTAAGGTTAGGGTCAGGGTAAAGGTTAGGGTTATGGTAGAGGTTATGGTTAGGTTTAGGGTTAGGGTTAGTGTTATGGTACAGGTTATGTTTAGGGTTAGGATTAGGGTACGGTACAGGTTAGGGTTAGTGTTAGGGTTAGGGTTAGGGTTACAGTACAGGTTAGGGTTAGGTTTAGGGTAGGGCTAGGGATACGGTTCAGGTTAGGTTTACGGTTAGGGTTAGGGTTAGGGTTATGGTACCGGTCAGGTTTAGGGTTAGGGTTAGGGTTAGGGTTACCATACAGGTTAGAGTTAGGGTTAGGGTTAGGGTTAGGGCTAGGGTTAGGGTTACGGCACAGGTTAGTGTTAGGGTTAGGTTTATGGTTAGGGCTTCGGTACAGGTTAGTGTTAATGTTAGGTTTAGGGTTAGGGTTAGGGTTACGGTACAGGTTAGGTTTAGGGTTTGTTCTAGTGTTTCGGTACAGGTAAGAGTTACGTTTAGGGTACGGTTACGGTTAGGGTTGCAGTACAATGTGGTTTATGGTTACAGGTAGGGTTGGTGTTAGGGTAGGGGTTACGGTTCAGGGTAAGGTTAGCTTTAGGGGTATGGTTACCGAACGGGTTAGGTTTAGGGCTAGGGTTAGGGTAGCGTTAGGGTTACCGTACAGGTTAGTGTCAGGTTTTGGGTTAGGGTTAGGTTAGGGTTATTGTTGCGGTACAGCTTAGTTTTAGGGTTAGGGTTAGGGTTACCGTACGGGTTAGGGTTTGGTTTAGGGTTACTGTACAGGTTAGGGTTAGTGTTAGGTTTAGGGTTACGGTACAGGTTAGGGTTAGGTTTAGGGTAGGGCTAGGGATACGGTTCAGGTTAGTTTTACGGTTAGGGTTAGGGTTAGGGTTATGGTACCGGTCAGGTTTAGGGTTAGGGTTAGGGTTAGGGTTACCATACATGTTAGAGTTAGGGTTAGGGTTAGTGTTAGGGCTAGGGTTAGGGTAACGGCACAGGTTAGTGTTAGGGTTAGGTTTAGGGTTAGGGTTACGGCTTCGGTACAGGTTAGTGTTAATGTTAGGTTTAGGGTTAGGGTTAGGGTTACGGTACAGGTTAGGTTTAGGGTTAGCTTTAGTGTTTTGGTAGAGGTAAGAGTTACGGTTAGGGTAGGGTTACGGTTAAGGTTGCGGTACAGTGTGGTTTAGGGTTACAGTTAGGGTTGGGGTTAGTGTAAGTGTTACCGTCAGGGTTAGGTTAGATTTAGGGGTATCGTTACGGAACGGGTTAGGGTTAGGGTTATTGTTGCGGTACAGGTTAGCTTTAGGGTTAGGGTTAGGGTTACCGTACAGGTTAGGGTTAGGTTTAGGGGTAGGGTTACCGTACATGTTAGGTTTTGGGTTAGGGTTAGGGTTAGGGTTACGGTACAGGTTAGCATTAGGTTTAGGTTAGGGTTAGGGTGACGGTACAAGTTAGGGTTAGGGTTAGGGTCAGGTTAAATGTTAGGGTTATGGTACAGGTTACGGTTAGGTTTTGGGTTAGGGTTACAGTACAGGCTATGTTTAGGGTTAGGAATAGGGTTACGGTACAGGTTAGGGTTAAGGTTAGGTTTAGGGCGAGGGGTAGAGTTACCGTACAAATTATGGGTATGGTTAGGTTTAGGTTTAGTGTTACGTTATAGGTTAGCATTAGGTTTCGGTTTAGGTTTAGGGTTACGGTACAGTTTAGGGGTAGTGATAGGGTTAGGGTTAGGGTTAATGTAAAGGTAAAGGTTTGGGTTTGGTTTAGGATAGGGTTAGGGATACGGTTCCGGTTAGGTTTACAGTTAGGGTTAGGGTTAGTTTTAGGTTTACGGTACCGGTCAGGTTTAGGGTTAGGGTTAGGATTAGGGTTACCATACAGGTTAGAGTTAGGGTTAGGGTTAGGGTTAGGGTTAGGTTACGGTACAGGTTAGGGTTAGGTTGAGGGTTAGGTTTAGGGTTTCAGTACAGGTTAGGGTAAAGTTTAAGTTAAGTTTAGGGTTAGGGTTGCAGTACAGGTTAGGTTTAGGGTTAGGTTTAGTGTTTCGGTACAGGTAAGTGTTACGGTTCGGGTAGGGTTACAGATAGGGTTACGGTAAGGGTTGCTGTACAGTGTGGTTTAGGGTTATGGGTATGGTTGCGGTTAGGGTAAGGGTTACGGTTCAGGGTAAGTTTAGGTTTAGGGGTATGGTTACAGAACGGGTAAGGGTTAGGGTTAGGTTTAGGGTTAGGGTTGCGGTACAGGTTAGTTTTAGGGTTATTGTTATAGTTACCATAGAGGTTAGGGTTAGGTTTAGGGTTAGGGTTACCGTACAGCTTAGGTTTTGGTTTAGGGTTAGGGTTGAGGTACAGGTTAGGGTTAGATTAGGGTTAGGGTTAAGGTACAGGTTAGCATTAGGTTTAGGGTTAGTATTAGGTTTACGGTACAGGTTGGGTTAGGGTTAGGGTCAGGGTAAGGGTTAGGGTTACGGTATAGGTTACGGTTAGGTTTTGGGTTAGTGTTACTGTACAGGTTAGGTTTAGGGTTAGGTTTAGGGTTATGGTCCAGGTTAGGGTTAAGGTTAGGATTAGGGTTAGGGTTAGAGTTCCGGTATAAGTTATCGTTACGGTTAGGTTTAGCGTTAGGGTTACGGTATAGGTTAGCTTTAGGGTTAGGGGTAGGTTTCGGGTTACGGTACATGTTAGAGTTAGTATTAGGGTTAGGGATAGGGTTAGGGTAACGGTACAGTTTAGGGTTAGGTTTAAGGTATTGTTAGGGGTATGGTACAGGTAAGGGTTATGGTCAGGTTAGGGTTAGGGTTACGGTACCGGTAAGGTTTAGGTTTAGGGTTAGGTTTAGAGTTACCATACATGTTAGAGTTAGGGATAGGGTTAGGGTTAGTGTTAGGGTTACGGTACAGGTTAAGTTTAGGGTTAGGATTAGGGTCACAGTACACGTTAGGGTTAAGGTTAGGTTTAGGGTGAGGGGTAGAGTTACGGTACAAGTTATGGTTATGGTTAGGTTTAGGTGTATGGTTACGGTATAGGTTAGCATTAGGGTTAGGTTTAGGGTTACGGTACAGGTTAGGGTTAGTGTTAGGTTTGGGTTAGGGTTAGGGTTAGGGTTACGGTACAGGTTAGGGTTGGGTTTAGGGTAGGGTTAGGGATACGGTACAGGTTAGGTTTACGGTTAGGGTTAAGGTTAGGGTTATGGTACCGGTCAGGTTTAGGGTTAGGGTTAGGGTTAGGGTTACCATACAGGTTAGAGTATAGTTAGGGTTAGGGTTAGGGTTAGGGTTAGGGTTATGGCACAGGTTAGGATTAGGGTTAGGGTTAGGGTTAGGGTTTCGGTACAGGTTAGGGTTAAGTTTAGGTTTAGGTTTAGGGTTAGGGTTAGGGTTAGGGTTAGGGTTAGGGTTAGGGTTAGGTTTAGTGTTACTGTACAGGTAAGGGTTACGGTTAGGATAGGGTTACGGTTAGGGTTATCGTTAGGGTTGCGGTACAGTTGTGGTTTAGGGTTACAGGTAGTATTGCGGTTAGGTTAAGGTTTACAGTTCAGGTAAGGTTAGGTTAAGGTTATGGTTACGGTATGGGTTAGGGTTAGGATTAGGGTTAGGGTTATGATTAGGGTTACCATAGAGATTAATGTCAGGATTAGGGTTAGTGTCAGGGTTAGGGTTAGGGTTAGGGTTACGGTACAGGTTAGCATTAGTTTTACGGTTAGGGTTAGGCTTACGGTACAGTTTATGGTTAGGGTTAAGGTTAGGGTCAGGGTAAGGGTTAGGGTTATGGTACAGGTTATGGTTAGGTTTAGGGTTAGGGTTAGGGTTATGGTACAGGTTATGTTTAGGGTTAGGATTAGGGTTACGGTACAGGTTAGGGTTAGTGTTAGGGTTAGGGTTAGGGTTACGGTACAGGTTAGGGTTAGGTTTAGGATAGGGCTAGGGATATGGTTCAGGTTAGGTTTACAGTTAGGGTTAGGGTTAGGGTTATGGTACCGGTCAGGTTTAGGGTTAGCTTTAGGTTTAGGGTTACCATACACTTTAGAGTTAGGGTTAGGGTTAGGGTTAGGGCTAGGGTTAGGGTTACGGCACAGGTTAGTGTTAGGGTTAGGGTTGCGGTTAGGGCTTCGGTACAGGTTAGTGTTAATGTTAGGTTTAGGGTTAGGTTTAGGGTTACAGTACAGGTTAAGTTTAGGGTTAGTTTTAGTGTTTTGGTACTGGTAAGAGTTACGGTTAGGGTACGGTTACGGTTAGGGTTGCAGTACAGTGTGGTTTAGGGTTACAGGTAGGGTTGGGTTAGGGTAGGGGTTACGGGTCCGGGTAAGGTTTGGTTTTGGGGTATGGTTACCGAACTGGTTAGGTTTATGGCTAGGGTTAGGGTAGCATTAGGGTTACCGTACAGGTAGTGTCAGGGTTTGGGTTAGGGTTAGGGTTAGGTTTAGGGTTACGGTACAGGTTAGGGTTAAGGTTAGATTTAGGGTTAGGGTTAGGGTTATGGTTCACGTTAGGTTTAGTGTTAGTTTTAGGGTTATGGTACAGGTCAGGGTTAGTGTTAGGGTTAGGGTTAGGGTTAGGGTTAGGGTTATTGTTTCAGTACAGGTTAGGGTTAGGTTTAGTTTAGGGTTAGGTATACGGTACATGATAGGGTTACGGTTAGGTTTAGGGTTAGTGTTAGGGTTACGGTACCAGTTACGTTTAGGGTTAGGGTTAGGGTTAGGGTTACCATACACGTTAGAGTTAGGGTTACGGTTAGGGTTAGGGTTAGGGTTAGGTTTTGAGTTACGGTACAGGATAAGGTTAAGGTTAGGTTTAGAGTTAGGATTAGGATTACAGTTTAGGTTAGATTTAGGGTTAGGTTTAGGGTTACGATACAGGTTAGGTTTAGGGTTAGGTTTAGTGTTACTGTACAGGTAAGGTTTACGGTTAGGGTAGGGTTACGGTTAGGGTTACGGTTAGGGTTGCGGTACATTTGTGGTTTAGGGTTATGGGTAGTATTGGGGTTAGGTTAAGGGTTTCGGTTCAGGGTAAGGTTAGGTTAAGGTTATGGTTACAGTATGGGTTAGGGTTAGGATTAGTGTTAGGGTTAGGATTAGGGTTACCGTAGAGATTAATGTCAGGATTAGGGTTAGTGTCAGGGTTAGGGTTAGGGTTAGGGTTACGGTACAGGTTAGCATTAGGTTTAGGGTTAGGGTTAGGGTTACGGTACAGTTTATGGTTAGGGTTAAGGTTAGGGTCAGGGTAAAGGTTAGGGTTATGGTAGAGGTTATGGTTAGGTTTAGGGTTAGGGTTAGTGTTATGGTACAGGTTATGTTTAGGGTTAGGATTAGGGTACGGTACAGGTTAGGGTTAGTGTTAGGGTTAGGGTTAGGGTTACAGTACAGGTTAGGGTTAGGTTTAGGGTAGGGCTAGGGATACGGTTGAGGTTAGGTTTACGGTTAGGGTTAGGGTTAGGGTTATGGTACCGGTCAGGTTTAGGGTTAGGCTTAGGGTTAGGGTTACCATACAGGTTAGAGTTAGGGTTAGGGTTAGGGTTAGGGCTAGGGTTAGGGTTACGGCACAGGTTAGTGTTAGGGTTAGGTTTATGGTTAGGGCTTCGGTACAGGTTAGTGTTAATGTTAGGTTTAGGGTTAGGTTTAGGTTTACGGTACAGGTTAGGTTTAGGGTTTGTTCTAGTGTTTCGGTACAGGTAAGAGTTACGTTTAGGGTACGGTTACGGTTAGGGTTGCAGTACAATGTGGTTTACGGTTACAGGTAGGGTTGGTGTTAGGGTAGGGTTACGGTTCAGGGTAAGGTTAGCTTTAGGGGTATGGTTACCGAACGGGTTAGGTTTAGGGCTAGGGTTAGGGTAGCGTTAGGGTTACCGTACAGGTTAGTGTCAGGGTTTGGGTTAGGGTTAGGTTAGGGTTATTGTTGCGGTACAGCTTAGTTTTAGGGTTAGGGTTAGGGTTACCGTACGGGTTAGGGTTTGGTTTAGGGTTACTGTACAGGTTAGGGTTAGTGTTAGGTTTAGGGTTACGGTACAGGTTAGGGTTAGGTTTAGGGTAGGGCTAGGGATACGGTTCAGGTTAGGTTTACGTTAGGGTTAGGGTTAGGGTTATGGTACTGGTCAGGTTTAGGGTTAGGGTTAGGGTTAGGGTTACCATACAGGTTAGAGTTAGGGTTAGGGTTAGGGTTAGGGCTAGGGTTAGGGTTACGGCACAGGTTAGTGTTAGGGTTAGGTTTATGGTTAGGGCTTCGGTACAGGTTAGTGTTAATGTTAGGTTTAGGGTTAGGTTTAGGTTTACGGTACAGGTTAGGTTTAGGGTTTGTTCTAGTGTTTCGGTACAGGTAAGAGTTACGTTTAGGGTACGGTTACGGTTAGGGTTGCAGTACAATGTGGTTTATGGTTACAGGTAGGGTTGGTGTTAGGGTAGGGGTTACGGTTCAGGGTAAGGTTAGCTTTAGGGGTATGGTTACCGAACGGGTTAGGTTTAGGGCTAGGGTTAGGGTAGCGTTAGGGTTACCGTACAGGTTAGTGTCAGGGTTTGGGTTAGGGTTAGGTTAGGGTTATTGTTGCGGTACAGCTTAGTTTTAGGGTTAGGGTTAGGGTTACCGTACGGGTTAGGGTTTGGTTTAGGGTTACTGTACAGGTTAGGGTTAGTGTTAGGTTTAGGGTTACGGTACAGGTTAGGGTTAGGTTTAGGGTAGGGCTAGGGATACGGTTCAGGTTAGGTTTACGGTTAGGGTTAGGGTTAGGGTTATGGTACCGGTCAGGTTTAGGGTTAGGGTTAGGGTTAGGGTTACCATACATGTTAGAGTTAGGGTTAGGGTTAGTGTTAGGGCTAGGGTTAGGGTAACGGCACAGGTTAGTGTTAGGGTTAGGTTTAGGGTTAGGGTTACAGCTTCGGTACAGGTTAGTGTTAATGTTAGGTTTAGGGTTAGGGTTAGGGTTACGGTACAGGTTAGGTTTAGGGTTTGTTCTAGTGTTTCGGTACAGGTAAGAGTTACGTTTAGGGTACGGTTACGGTTAGGGTTGCAGTACAATGTGGTTTATGGTTACAGGTAGGGTTGGTGTTAGGGTAGGGGTTACGGTT
This sequence comes from Otocyon megalotis megalotis, assembly GCA_017311455.1. NCBI lineage: Eukaryota > Metazoa > Chordata > Mammalia > Carnivora > Canidae > Otocyon > Otocyon megalotis. Next base: position 54,168 of record JAEUCK010007712.1, read on the forward strand.
CAGGGTAAGGTTAGCTTTAGGGGTATGGTTACCGAACGGGTTAGGTTTAGGGCTAGGGTTAGGGTAGCGTTAGGGTTACCGTACAGGTTAGTGTCAGGGTTTGGGTTAGGGTTAGGTTAGGGTTATTGTTGCGGTACAGCTTAGTTTTAGGGTTAGGGTTAGGGTTACCGTACGGGTTAGGGTTTGGTTTAGGGTTACTGTACAGGTTAGGGTTAGTGTTAGGTTTAGGGTTACGGTACAGGTTAGGGTTAGGTTTAGGGTAGGGCTAGGGATACGGTTCAGGTTAGGTTTACGGTTAGGGTTAGGGTTAGGGTTATGGTACCGGTCAGGTTTAGGGTTAGGGTTAGGGTTAGGGTTACCATACATGTTAGAGTTAGGGTTAGGGTTAGTGTTAGGGCTAGGGTTAGGGTAACGGCACAGGTTAGTGTTAGGGTTAGGTTTAGGGTTAGGGTTACAGCTTCGGTACAGGTTAGTGTTAATGTTAGGTTTAGGGTTAGGGTTAGGGTTACGGTACAGGTTAGGTTTAGGGTTAGTTTTAGTGTTTTGGTAGAGGTAAGAGTTACGGTTAGGGTAGGGTTACGGTTAAGGTTGCGGTACAGTGTGGTTTAGGGTTACAGTTAGGGTTGGGGTTAGTGTAAGTGTTACCGTCAGGGTTAGGTTAGATTTAGGGGTATCTTTACGGAACGGGTTAGGGTTAGGGTTATTGTTGCGGTACAGGTTAGCTTTAGGGTTAGGGTTAGGGTTACCGTACAGGTTAGGGTTAGGTTTAGGGGTAGGGTTACCGTACATGTTAGGTTTTGGGTTAGGGTTAGGGTTAGGGTTACGGTACAGGTTAGCATTAGGTTTAGGGTTAGGGTTAGGGTGACGGTACAAGTTAGGGTTAGGGTTAGGGTCAGGTTAAATGTTAGGGTTATGGTACAGGTTACGGTTAGGTTTTGGGTTAGGGTTACAGTACAGGCTATGTTTAGGGTTAGGAATAGGGTTACGGTACAGGTTAGGGTTAAGGTTAGGTTTAGGGCGAGGGGTAGAGTTACCGTACAAATTATGGGTATGGTTAGGTTTAGGTTTAGTGTTACGTTATAGGTTAGCATTAGGTTTCGGTTTAGGTTTAGGGTTACGGTACAGTTTAGGGGTAGTGATAGGGTTAGGGTTAGGGTTAATGTAAAGGTAAAGGTTTGGGTTTGGTTTAGGATAGGGTTAGGGATACGGTTCCAGTTAGGTTTACAGTTAGGGTTAGGGTTAGTGTTAGGTTTACGGTACCGGTCAGGTTTAGGGTTAGGGTTAGGATTAGGGTTACCATACAGGTTAGAGTTAGGGTTAGGGTTAGGGTTAGGGTTAGGGTTAGGTTACGGTACAGGTTAGGGTTAGGTTGAGGGTTAGGTTTAGGGTTTCAGTACAGGTTAGGGTAAAGTTTAAGTTAAGTTTAGGGTTAGGGTTGCAGTACAGGTTAGGTTTAGGGTTAGGTTTAGTGTTTCGGTACAGGTAAGTGTTACGGTTCGGGTAGGGTTACAGATAGGGTTACGGTAAGGGTTGCTGTACAGTGTGGTTTAGGGTTATGGGTATGGTTGCGGTTAGGGTAAGGGTTACGGTTCAGGGTAAGGTTAGGTTTAGGGGTATGGTTACAGAACGGGTAAGGGTTAGGGTTAGGTTTAGGGTTAGGGTTGCGGTACAGGTTAGTTTTAGGGTTATTGTTATAGTTACCATAGAGGTTAGGGTTAGGTTTAGGGTTAGGGTTACCGTACAGCTTAGGTTTTGGTTTAGGGTTAGGGTTGAGGTACAGGTTAGGGTTAGATTAGGGTTAGGGTTAAGGTACAGGTTAGCATTAGGTTTAGGGTTAGTATTAGGTTTACGGTACAGGTTGGGTTAGGGTTAGGGTCAGGGTAAGGGTTAGGGTTACGGTATAGGTTACGGTTAGGTTTTGGGTTAGTGTTACTGTACAGGTTAGGTTTAGGGTTAGGTTTAGGGTTACGGTCCAGGTTAGGGTTAAGGTTAGGATTAGGGTTAGGGTTAGAGTTCCGGTATAAGTTATCGTTACGGTTAGGTTTAGCGTTAGGGTTACGGTATAGGTTAGCTTTAGGGTTAGGGGTAGGTTTTGGGTTACGGTACATGTTAGAGTTAGTATTAGGGTTAGGGATAGGTTTAGGGTAACGGTACAGTTTAGGGTTAGGTTTAAGGTATTGTTAGGGGTATGGTACAGGTAAGGGTTATGGTCAGGGTTAGGGTTAGGTTTACGGTACCGGTAAGGTTTAGGTTTAGGGTTAGGTTTAGAGTTACCATACATGTTAGAGTTAGGGATAGGGTTAGGGTTAGTGTTAGGGTTACGGTACAGGTTAAGTTTAGGGTTAGGTTTAGGGTCACAGTACACGTTAGGGTTAAGGTTAGGTTTAGGGTGAGGGGTAGAGTTACGGTACAAGTTATGGTTATGGTTAGGTTTAGGTGTATGGTTACGGTATAGGTTAGCATTAGGGTTAGGGTTAGGTTTAGGGTTACGGTACAGGTTAGGGTTAGTGTTAGGTTTGGGTTAGGGTTAGGGTTAGGGTTACGGTACAGGTTAGGGTTGGGTTTAGGGTAGGGTTAGGGATACGGTACAGGTTAGGTTTACGGTTAGGGTTAAGGTTAGGGTTATGGTACCGGTCAGGTTTAGGGTTAGGGTTAGGGTTAGGGTTACCATACAGGTTAGAGTATAGTTAGGGTTAGGGTTAGGGTTAGGGTTAGGGTTATGGCACAGGTTAGGATTAGGGTTAGGGTTAGGGTTAGGGTTTCGGTACAGGTTAGGGTTAAGTTTAGGTTTAGGTTTAGGGTTAGGGTTAGGGTTAGGGTTAGGGTTAGGGTTAGGGTTAGGTTTAGTGTTACTGTACAGGTAAGGGTTACGGTTAGGATAGGGTTACGGTTAGGGTTATCGTTAGGGTTGCGGTACAGTTGTGGTTTAGGGTTACAGGTAGTATTGCGGTTAGGTTAAGGTTTACAGTTCAGGTAAGGTTAGGTTAAGGTTATGGTTACGGTATGGGTTAGGGTTAGGATTAGGGTTAGGGTTATGATTAGGGTTACCATAGAGATTAATGTCAGGATTAGGGTTAGTGTCAGGGTTAGGGTTAGGGTTAGGGTTACGGTACAGGTTAGCATTAGTTTTACGGTTAGGGTTAGGCTTACGGTACAGTTTATGGTTAGGGTTAAGGTTAGGGTCAGGGTAAGGGTTAGGGTTATGGTACAGGTTATGGTTAGGTTTAGGGTTAGGGTTAGGGTTATGGTACAGGTTATGTTTAGGGTTAGGATTAGGGTTACGGTACAGGTTAGGGTTAGTGTTAGGGTTAGGGTTAGGGTTACGGTACAGGTTAGGGTTAGGTTTAGGATAGGGCTAGGGATATGGTTCAGGTTAGGTTTACAGTTAGGGTTAGGGTTAGGGTTATGGTACCGGTCAGGTTTAGGGTTAGCGTTAGGTTTAGGGTTACCATACACTTTAGAGTTAGGGTTAGGGTTAGGGTTAGGGCTAGGGTTAGGGTTACGGCACAGGTTAGTGTTAGGGTTAGGGTTACGGTTAGGGCTTCGGTACAGGTTAGTGTTAATGTTAGGTTTAGGGTTAGGTTTAGGGTTACAGTACAGGTTAAGTTTAGGGTTAGTTTTAGTGTTTTGGTACTGGTAAGAGTTACGGTTAGGGTACGGTTACGGTTAGGGTTGCAGTACAGTGTGGTTTAGGGTTACAGGTAGGGTTGGGTTAGGGTAGGGGTTACGGGTCCGGGTAAGGTTTGGTTTTGGGGTATGGTTACCGAACTGGTTAGGTTTATGGCTAGGGTTAGGGTAGCATTAGGGTTACCGTACAGGTAGTGTCAGGGTTTGGGTTAGGGTTAGGGTTAGGTTTAGGGTTACGGTACAGGTTAGGGTTAAGGTTAGATTTAGGGTTAGGGTTAGGGTTATGGTTCACGTTAGGTTTAGTGTTAGTTTTAGGGTTATGGTACAGGTCAGGGTTAGTGTTAGGGTTAGGGTTAGGGTTAGGGTTATTGTTTCAGTACAGGTTAGGGTTAGGTTTAGTTTAGGGTTAGGTATACGGTACATGATAGGGTTACGGTTAGGTTTAGGGTTAGTGTTAGGGTTACGGTACCAGTTACGTTTAGGGTTAGGGTTAGGGTTAGGGTTACCATACACGTTAGAGTTAGGGTTACGGTTAGGGTTAGGGTTAGGGTTAGGTTTTGAGTTACGGTACAGGATAAGGTTAAGGTTAGGTTTAGAGTTAGGATTAGGATTACAGTTTAGGTTAGATTTAGGGTTAGGTTTAGGGTTACGATACAGGTTAGGTTTAGGGTTAGGTTTAGTGTTACTGTACAGGTAAGGTTTACGGTTAGGGTAGGGTTACGGTTAGGGTTACGGTTAGGGTTGCGGTACATTTGTGGTTTAGGGTTATGGGTAGTATTGGGGTTAGGTTAAGGGTTTCGGTTCAGGGTAAGGTTAGGTTAAGGTTATGGTTACAGTATGGGTTAGGGTTAGGATTAGTGTTAGGGTTAGGATTAGGGTTACCGTAGAGATTAATGTCAGGATTAGGGTTAGTGTCAGGGTTAGGGTTAGGGTTAGGGTTACGGTACAGGTTAGCATTAGGTTTAGGGTTAGGGTTAGGGTTACGGTACAGTTTATGGTTAGGGTTAAGGTTAGGGTCAGGGTAAAGGTTAGGGTTATGGTAGAGGTTATGGTTAGGTTTAGGGTTAGGGTTAGTGTTATGGTACAGGTTATGTTTAGGGTTAGGATTAGGGTACGGTACAGGTTAGGGTTAGTGTTAGGGTTAGGGTTAGGGTTACAGTACAGGTTAGGGTTAGGTTTAGGGTAGGGCTAGGGATACGGTTGAGGTTAGGTTTACGGTTAGGGT
>JAEUCK010007713.1:0-20859 GCA_017311455.1 Otocyon megalotis megalotis
CAGGTTAGGGTTACGTTTAGTGGTATCGTTACGGTACAAGTACGGGTTAGGGTTAGGGTTAGGGTTAGCATTAGGGTTAGGGTTAGGGTTAAGGTTAGGGTTAGGGTTAGGGATAGGTTTAGCGTTACGGTAGTAGTTAGGGTTAGGCTTAGGGTTGGGTTTAGGATTACGGTTAGGGTTACGGTACAGGTTAGGGTTAGGGTTAGGGTAGGATTACATTACAGGGTTGGGTTAGGATTATGGTTAGGGTTACAGTACAAGTTAGGGTTAGGGTTAGGGTTAGTGTTAGGGTCACGTTTTCGGTACAGGTTAGGGTTAGGGTTAGGCTTAGTGTTAGCGTTAGTGTTAGGGTTACGGTACAGGTTAGGCTTAGGGTTAGGGTTAGGGTTTCGGTTCAGGTTAATGTTAGGGTTAGGGCTATGGTTACTGTACAGGTTAGGGTTAGCGTCTGAGTTATGGTACAGGTTAGGTTTAGGGTTAGGGTTAGGGTTAGGGTTACGGTACTGTTTAGGTTTAGGGTTAGTGTTAGTGTTACGGTACACGTAAGTGTACGGTTATGGATAGGGTTAGTGTTAGGGTTACGGTTGCCGTACAAGTGTGGGTTAGAGTTACGGGTATGGTTAGGTTAGGGTTAGGGTTATGGTACAGCGTAGGATGTGGGTTAGGGTTAGGGTTACTGTACAGGTTAAGGTTAGTGTTAGGCTTAGGGTTAGGGTTACGGTTCATGTTAGGGCTAGTGTTAGGTTTAGGGTACAGGTTAGGTTTAGAGTTAGTGTTAGGGTTAGGGTTATGGTACTGGTTAGGGCTAGGGTTAGGGCTTGGGTTATGGTACAAGTTAGGGTTAGGTTTAGGGTTAGTGTTAGGGTTACGGTTACGGTACCGGGTAGGGTTGGATTATGGTTAGGGTTATGGTTCAAGTTAGGGTCAGGGTTAGGGTTATTGTTAGGGTTAGGGTCACTGTTGGGAAGGATAGGGTTGGGTTTGCCATAGATTTTAGATTTGGGATTAGGGTTAGGGTACAGTTTAGGTTTATATTTAGGGTTAGGTTGAGTTGGGGTTACAATACAGTTAGGGTTAGGGTTAGGGTTACGGTACAGGGTAGGGTTGAGTGTTAGGTTTAGAGGGTTTCGTTACAGGTTAGGGTTAGGGTTACTGTTAGTGTTACAGTACAGGTAGTTTAAGGGTTAGGGTTAGGTTTAGGGTTACGGTGCAGGTTAGGTTTAGTTTTCGGGTCAGTGTTATGGTACAGGTAAGGGTTACAGTTAGGGTTAGGGTTACGGTTAGGGTTAAGGTTAGTGCTGCTGTATAGTTGTGGGTTAGGTTTACAGGTAAGGTTAGGGTTAAGTTTAGGGTTACGGTTCAGGATAGGGTTAGGTTTAATGTTAGGGTTACGGTACAATTCAGGGTTAGGGTTAGGGTTAGGGTTAGGGTTAGGGTTAGGGTTAGGGTTGCGGTACAGGTTAGGGTTAGGTTTAGGGTTAGTGTTACCATACAGGTTAGCGTTAGGTTTAAGGTTCTGTTAGTGTTAGGGTTGCGGTACAGGTTAGGGTTAAGTTTAAGTTTAGGTTTACCATACTGGTTAGGGTTAGGGTTAGGGTTAGGGTTAGGGTTAGTGTTACGGTACAGGTTAGGGTTAGGGTTAGGGTTACGGTACAGGTTAGGGTTAGGGTTTGGCTTAGTGTTAGGTTTAGGATCCAAATTCGTGTTAGGGTTAGTGTTAGGGTTAGGCTTACGGTACAGTTTAGGTTTAGGGTTAGGTTTAGGTTTAGGGTTAGGGTTAGTGTTACAGTACAGAATAGTTTTAGGGTTAGTGTCAAAGTTAGGGTTAGGTTTGCCATAGAGGTTAGGGTTAGGGTTAGGGTTAGGTACAGGTTAGGTTTATACTAAGGGTTATCGTTAGGGTTAGGGTAACGGTACAGGTTAGGGTTAGGGTTAGGGTTACGGTACAGGGTAGTGTAAGGGTTAGGCTTAGGATTTCGGTACAGGTTTGGGTTAGGGTTAGTGTTAGGGTTACAGTAGAGGTTATGGTTAGGGTTAGGGTTAGGGTTACGGTACAGGTTAGATTTAGGGTTAGGGTAAGGGTTCCCATACAGTTAAGGGTTACGGTTAGTGTTAGGGTTAGGGTTAGGGTTACGGTTAGGTTTAGGGTTAGGGTTATGGTACAGGTTAGGGTTACGTTTAGTGGTATCGTTACGGTACAAGTACGGGTTAGGGTTAGGGTTAGGGTTAGCATTAGGGTTAGGGTTAGTGTTAAGGTTAGGGTTAGGGTTAGGGATAGGTTTAGCGTTACGGTAGTGGTTAGGGTTAGGCTTAGGGTGGGTTTAGGATTATGGTTAGGGCTACGGTACAGGTTAGGGTTAGGGTTAGGGTAGGATTACGTTACAGGGTTGGGTTAGGATTATGGTTAGGGTTACAGTACAAGTTAGGGTTAGGGTTAGGGTTAGTGTTAGGGTCACGTTTTCGGTACAGGTTAGGGTTAGGGTTAGGCTTAGTGTTAGCGTTAGTGTTAGGGTTACGGTACAGGTTAGGCTTAGGGTTAGGGTTAGGGTTTCGGTTCAGGTTAATGTTAGGGTTAGGGCTATGGTTACTGTACAGGTTAGGGTTAGCGTCTGAGTTATGGTACAGGTTAGGTTTAGGGTTAGGGTTAGGGTTAGGGTTACGGTACTGTTTAGGTTTAGGGTTAGTGTTAGTGTTACGGTACACGTAAGTGTACGGTTAGGGATAGGGTTAGTGTTAGGGTTAAGGTTGCCGTACAAGTGTGGGTTAGAGTTACGGGTATGGTTAGGTTAGGGTTAGGGTTATGGTACAGCGTAGGATGTGGGTTAGGGTTAGGGTTACTGTACAGGTTAGGGTTAGGGTTAGGCTTAGGGTTAGGGTTATGGTTCACGTTAGGGCTAGTGTTAGGTTTAGGGTACAGGTTAGGTTTAGAGTTAGGGTTAGGGTTAGGGTTATGGTACTGGTTAGGGCTAGGGTTAGGGTTAGGGTTATGGTACAAGTTAGGGTTAGGGTTAGGGTTAGGTTTAGCATTAGGGTTAGGGTTCGGGTTAGTTAGGGTTAGGTTGGGATGAAGGCAGGTAGCGATGGTAGTTAGGGTGAGGCTTAGGGTTGGGTTTAGGATTACGGTTAGGGTTACTGCAGCTGCAGGTTAGGGTTAGGGTTAGGCTTGGGGTTATGGTTCACGTTAGGGCTAGTGTTAGGTTTAGGGTACAGGTTAGGTTTAGATTTAGGGTTAGGGTTAGGGTTATGGTACTGGTTAGGGCTAGGGTTAGGGTTAGGGTTATGGTACAAGTTAGGGTTAGGGTTAGTGTCAGTGTTAGGGTTACGGTTACGGTACCGGGTAGGGTTAGGATTATGGTTAGGGTTATGGTTCAAGTTAGGGTCAGGGTTAGGGTTATTGTTAGGGTTAGGGTCACTGTTAGGGTTAGGGTTAGGTTTGCCATAGATTTTAGATTTAGGTTAGGGTTGGGGTACAGTTTAGGTTTATATTTAGGGTTAAGGTTAGGGTTAGGGTTACAATACAGTTTAGGTTTAGGGTTAGGGTTACGGTACAGGGTAGGGTTAGTGTTAGGTTTAGGGTTTCGTTACAGGTTAGGGTTAGGGTTACTGTTAGTGTTACAGTACAGGTAGTTTAAGGGTTAGGGTTAGGTTTAGGGTTACGGTGCAGGTTAGGTTTAGTTTTAGGGTCAGTGTTATGGTACAGGTAAGGGTTACAGTTAGGGTTAGGGTTACGGTTAGGGTTAAGGTTAGTGCTGCGGTATAGTTGTGGGTTAGGTTTACAGGTAAGGTTAGGGTTAAGTTTAGGGTTACGGTTCAGGATAGGGTTAGGTTTAATGTTAGGGTTACGGTACAATTTAGGGTTTAGGGTTAGGGTTAGGGTTAGGGTTAGGGTTGCGGTACAGGTTAGGGTTAGGTTTAGGGTTGGGGTTACCATACAGGTTAGCGTTAGGTTTAAGGTTAGTGTTAGGGTTAGGGTTGCGGTACAGGTTAGGGTTAGGTTTATGTTTAGGTTTACCATACTGGTTAGGGTTAGGGTTAGAGTTAGGGTTAGGGTTAGTGTTACGGTACAGGTTAGGGTTAGGGTTAGGGTTACGGTACAGGTTAGGGTTAGGGTTTGGGTTAGTGTTAGGTTTAGGATCCAAGTTAGGGTTAGGGTTAGTGTTAGGGTTAGGCTTACGGTACAGTTTAGGTTTAGGGTTAGGTTTAGGTTTAGGGTTAGGGTTAGTGTTACAGTACAGAATAGGGTTAGGGTTAGTGTTAAAGTTAGGGTTAGGTTTGCCATAGAGGTTAGGGTTAGGGTTAGGGTTAGGTACAGGTTAGATTTATACTAAGGGTTAATCTTAGGGTTAGGGTAACGGTACAGGTTAGGGTTAGGGTTAAGGTTACGGTACAGGGTAGGGTAAGGGTTAGGCTTAGGATTTCGGTACAGGTTAGGGTTAGGGTTAGTGTTAGGGTTACAGTAGAGGTTAGGGTTAGGGTTAGGGTTAGGGTTACGGTACAGGTTAGATTTAGGTTTAGGGTAAGTGTTCCCATACACTTAAGGGTTACGGTTAGTGTTAGGGTTAGGGTTAAGGTTACGGTTAGTTTAGGGTTAGGGTTACGGTACACGTTAGGGTTACGTTTAGTGGTATGGTTATGGTACAGGTACGGGTTAGGGTTAGGGTTAGGTTTAGCATTAGGGTTAGGGTTAGGGTTAAGGTTAGGGTTAGGGTTAGGGATAAATTTAGCGTTACGGTAGTGGTTAGGGTTAGGCTTAGGGTTGGGTTTAGGATTACGGTTAGGGTTACGGTACAGGTTAGGGTTAGGGTTAGGGTAGGATTACGTTACAGGGTTGGGTTAGGATTATGGTTAGGGTTACAGTACAAGTTAGGGTTAGGGTTAGGGTTAGTGTTAGGGTCACGTTTTCGGTACAGGTTAGGGTTAGGGTTAGGGTTAGTGTTAGCGTTAGTGTTAGGGTTACGGTACAGGTTAGGCTTAGGTTAGGGTTAGGGTTTCGGTTCAGGTTAGTGTTAGGGTTAGGGCTATGGTTACTGTACAGGTTAGGGTTAGGGTTTGAGTTACGGTACAGGTTAGGTTTAGGGTTAGGGTTAGGGTTAGGGTTACGGTACTGTTTAGGTTTAGGGTTAGTGTTAGTGTTACGGTACACGTAAGTGTACAGTTAGGGATAGGGTTAGTGTTAGGGTTACGGTTGCCGTACAAGTGTGGGTTAGAGTTACGGGTATGGTTAGGTTAGGGTTAGGGTTATGGTACAGCGTAGGATGTGGGTTAGGGTTAGGGTTACTGTACAGGTTAGGGTTAGGGTTAGGCTTAGGGTTAGGGTTACGGTTCACGTTAGGGCTAGTGTTAGGTTTAGGGTACAGGTTAGGTTTAGAGTTAGGGTTAGGGTTAGGGTTATGGTACTGGTTAGGGCTAGGGTTAGGGTTAGGGTTATGGTACAAGTTAGGGTTAGGGTTAGGGTTAGTGTTAGGGTTACGGTTACGGTACCGGGTAGGGTTAGGATTATGGTTAGGGTTATGGTTCAAGTTAGGGTCAGGGTTAGGGTTATTGTTAGGGTTAGGGTCACTGTTAGGGTTAGGGTTAGGTTTGCCATAGATTTTAGATTTAGGTTAGGGTTAGGGTACAGTTTAGGTTTATAATTAGGGTTAAGGTTAGTGTTAGGGTTACAATACAGTTTAGTTTTAGGGTTAGGGTTACGGTACAGGGTAGGGTTAGTGTTAGGTTTAGGGTTTCGTTACAGGTTAGGGTTAGGGTTACTGTTAGTGTTACAGTACAGGAAGTTTAAGGGTTAGCGTTAGGTTTAGGGTTACGGTGCAGGTTAGGTTTAGTTTTAGGGTCAGTGTTATGGTACAGGTAAGGGTTACAGTTAGGGTTAGGGTTACGGTTAGGGTTAAGGTTAGTGCTGCGGTATAGTTGTGGGTTAGGTTTACAGGTAAGGTTAGGGTTAAGTTTAGGGTTACGGTTCAGGATAGGGTTAGGTTTAATGTTAGGTTACGGTACAATTTAGAGTTAGGGATAGGGTTAGGGTTAGGGTTGCGGTACAGGTTAGGGTTGGTTTAGGGTTAGGGTTACCATACAGGTTAGCGTTAGGTTTAAGGTTAGTGTTAGGGTTAGTGTTACGGTACAGGTTGGCCCAGGGTTAGGGTTACGGTACAGGTTAGGGTTTAGGGTTTGGTTTAGTGTTAGGTTTTAGGTCCAAGGTTGAGTTGAGGTTTAGTGTTAGGGTTAGGCTTACGGTACAGTTTAGGTTTAGGGTTAGGTTTGGTTTAGGGTTAGGGTTAGTGTTACAGTACACAGAATAGGGTTGGGGTTAGTGTCCAAAGTTAGGGTTAGGTTTGCCATAGAGGTTAGGAGTTAGGGTTAGGGTTAGGTACAGGTTAGGTTTAGCAAGGGTTAACCTTAGGGATGGAGATGTAGTGCAGGTTAGGGTTGAGGTTAGGGTTACGGTACAGGGTAGGGTTAGTGTTAGGTTTAGGGTTTCGTTACAGGTTAGTGTTAAGGTTACTGTTAGTGTTACAGTACAGGTAGTTTAAGGGTTAGGGTTAGGTTTAGGGTTACGGTGCAGGTTAGGTTTAGTTTAGGGTCAGTGTTATGGTACAGGTAAGGGTTACAGTTAGGGTTAGGGTTACGGTTAGGGTTAAGGTTAGTGCTGCGGTATAGTTGTGGGTTAGGTTTACAGGTAAGGTTAGGGTTAAGTTTAGGGTTACGGTTCAGGATAGGGTTAGGTTTAATGTTAGGGTTACGGTACAATTCAGGGTTAGGGTTAGGGTTAGGGTTAGGGTTACGGTTAGGGTTGCGGTACAGGTTAGGGTTAGGTTTAGGGTTAGGGTTACCATACAGGTTAGCGTTAGGTTTAAGGTTAGTGTTAGGGTTAGGGTTGCGGTACAGGTTAGGGTTAGGTTTACGTTAAGGTTTACCATACTGGTTAGGGTTAGGGTTAGAGTTAGGGGTAGGGATAGTGTTACGGTACAGGTTAGGGTTAGGGTTAGGGTTACGGTACAGGTTAGGGTTAGGGTTTGGCTTAGTGTTAGGTTTAGGATCCAAGTTAGGGTTAGGGTTAGTGTTAGGGTTAGGCTTACGGTACAGTTTAGGTTTAGGGTTAGGTTTAGGTTTACTGTTAGGGTTAGTGTTACAGTACAGAATAGGGTTAGGGTTAGTGTCAAAGTTAGGGTTAGGTTTGCCATAGAGGTTAGGGTTAGGGTTAGGGTTAGGTACAGGTTAGGTTTATACTAAGGGTTAACGTTAGGGTTAGGGTAACGGTACAGGTTAGGGTTAGGGTTAGGGTTACGGTACAGGGTAGGGTAAGGGCTAGGCATAGGATTTCGGTACAGGTTTGGGTTAGGGTTAGTGTTAGGGTTACAGTAGAGGTTATGGTTAGGGTTAGGGTTAGGGTTACGGTACAAGTTAGATTTAGGGTTAGGGTAAGTGTTCCCATACAGTTAAGGGTTACGGTTAGTGTTAGGGTTAGGGTTAGGGTTACGGTTAGGTTTAGGGTTAGGGTTATGGTACAGGTTAGGGTTACGTTTAGTGGTATCGTTACGGTACAAGTACGGGTTAGGGTTAGGGTTAGCATTAGGGTTAGGGTTAGGGTTAAGTTTAGGGTTAGGGTCAGGGATAGGTTTAGCGTTACGGTAGTGGTTAGGGTTAGGCTTGGGGTTGGGTTTAGGATTACGGTTAGGGTTATGGTACAGGTTAGGGTTAGGTTTAGGGTAGGATTACGTTACAGGGTTGGGTTAGGATTATGGTTAGGGTTACAGTACAAGTTAGGGTTAGGGTTAGGGTTAGTGTTAGGGTCACGTTTCGGTACATGTTAGGGTTAGGGTTAGGGTTAGTGTTAGCGTTAGTGTTAGGGTTACGGTACAGGTTAGGCTTAGGGTTAGGGTTAGGGTTTGGGTTCAGGTTAGTGTTAGGGTTAGGGCTATGGTTACTGTACAGGTTAGGGTTAGGGTTTGAGTTACGGTACATTTTAGGTTTAGGGTTAGGGTTAGGGTTAGGGTTACGGTACTGTTTAGGTTTAGGGTTAGTGTTAATGTTACGGTACACGTAAGTGTACGGTTAGGGATAGGGTTAGTGTTAGGGTTACGGTTGCTGTACAAGTGTGGGTTAGAGTTACGGGTATGGTTAGGTTAGGGTTAGGGTTATGGTACAGCGTAGGATGTGGGTTAGGGTTAGGGTTACTGTACAGGTTAGCGTTAGGGTTAGGCTTAGGTTTAGGGTTACAGTTCACGTTAGGGCTAGTGTTAGGTTTAGGGTACAGGTCAGGTTTAGAGTTAGGGTTAGGGTTAGGGTTATGGTACTGTAGTTGGGGGCTGGTAGGTTTGGGGTTGTGGTACAAGTTAGGGTTAGGGTTGGGTTAGGAGGGTTAGTGTTAGGGTTACGGTTGCGATTGCCGGGCAGGGTTAGGATTATGGTTAGGGTTATGGTTCAAGTTAGGGTCAGGGTTAGGGTTATTTTTAGGGTTAGGGTCACTGTTAGGTTTAGGGTTAGGTTTGCCATAGATTTTAGATTTAGGTTAGGGTTAGGGTACAGTTTAGGTTTATGTTTAGCGTTAAGGTTAGGGTTAGGGTTACAATACAGTTTAGGGTTAGGGTTAGGGTTACGGTACAGGGTAGGGTTAGTGTTAGGTTTAGGGTTTCGTTACAGATTAGGGTGAGGGTTACTCTTAGTGTTACAGTACAGGTAGTTTAAGTGTTAGGGTTAGGTTTAGGGTTACGGTGCAGGTTAGGTTTAGTTTTAGGGTCAAGTGACCTTGGTACAGGTAAGGGTTACCTGCAGTTAGGGTTAGGGTTAGGTTAGGGTTAAGGTTAGTGCTGCGGTATAGTTGTGGGTTAGGTTTACAGGTAAGGTTAGGGTTAAAGTTTAGGGTTACGGTTCAGGATAGGGTTAGGTTTAATGTTAGGGTTGCGGTACAATTTAGGGTTAGGGTTAGGGTTAGGGTTGTAGGGTTGAGGGTTGCGGTACAGGTTAGGGTTAGGTTTAGGATTTAGGTTTACCACTGGTTAGGGTTAGGGTTAGAGTTAGGGGTTGGGTTAGTATTTACGGTACAGAGTTAGGAGTTAAGGTAGGGTTGAGTATGTTACGGTACAGGTTTGGGTTAGGGTTACGGTACAGGTTAGGGTTAGGGTTTGGCTTAGTGTTAGGTTTAGGATCCAAGTTAGGGTTAGGGTTAGTGTTAGGGTTAGGCTTACGGTACAGTTTAGGTTTAGGGTTAGGTTTAGGTTTAGGGTTAGGGTTAGTGTTACAGTACAGAATAGGGTTAGGGTTAGTGTCAAAGTTAGGGTTAGGTTTGCCATAGAGGTTAGGGTTAGGGTTAGGGTTAGGTACAGGTTGGGTTTATACTAAGGGTTAACGTTAGGTTTAGGGTAAAGGTACAGGTTAGGGTTATGGTTAGGGTTACGGTACAGGGTAGGGTAAGGGTTGGGCTTAGGATTTCGGTACAGGTTAGGGTTAGTGTTAGTGTTAGGGTTACAGTAGAGGTTATGGTTAGGGTTAGGGTTAGGGTTACGCTACAGGCTAGATTTAGGGTTAGGGTAAGTGTTCCCATACAGTTAAGGGTTACGGTTAGTGTTAGGGTTAGGGTTAGGGTTACGGTTAGGTTTAGGGTTAGGGTTACGGTACAGGTTAGGTTTACGTTTAGTGGTATGGTTACGGTACAGGTACGGGTTAGGGTTAGGGTTAGGGTTAGCATTAGGTTTAGGGTTAGGGTTAAGGTTAGGGTTAGGGTTAGGGATAGGTTTAGCGTTACGGTAGTGGTTAGGGTTAGGCTTAGGGTTGGGTTTAGGATTACGGTTAGGGTTACGGTACAGGTTAGGGTTAGGGTTAGGGTAGGATTACGTTACAGGGTTGGGTTAGGATTATGGTTAGGGTTACAGTACAAGTTAGGGTTAGGGTTAGGTTAGTGTTAGGGTCACGTTTTCGGTACAGGTTAGGGTTAGGGTTAGGCTTAGTGTTAGCGTTAGTGTTAGGGTTACGGTACAGGTTAGGCTTAGGGTTAGGGTTAGGGTTTCGGTTCAGGTTAATGTTAGTGTTAGGGCTATGGTTACTGTACAGGTTAGGATTAGCGTCTGAGTTATGGTACAGGTTAGGTTTAGGGTTAGGGTTAGGGTTAGGGTTACGGTACTGTTTAGGTTTAGGGTTAGTGTTAGTGTTACGGTACACGTAAGTGTACGGTTAGGGATAGGGTTAGTGTTAGGGTTACGGTTGCCGTACAAGTGTAGGTTAGAGTTACGGGTATGGTTAGGTTAGGGTTAGGGTTATGGTACAGCGTAGGATGTGGGTTAGGGTTAGGGTTACTGTACAGGTTAGGGTTAGGGTTAGGCTTAGGGTTATGGTTCACGTTAGGGCTAGTGTTAGGTTTAGGGTACAGGTTAGGTTTAGAGTTGTTAGGGTTAGGGTTAGGGTTATGGTAATGGTTAGGGCTAGGGTTAGGGTTAGGGTTATGGTACAAGTTAGGGTTAGGGTTAGGGTTGGTGTTAGGGTTACGGTTACGGTACCGGGTAGGGTTAGGATTATGGTTAGGCTTATGGTTCAAGTTAGGGTCAGGGTTAGGGTTATTGTTAGGGTTAGGGTCACTGTTAGGGTTTGGGTTAGGTTTGCCATAGATTTTAGATTTAGGTTAGGGTTAGGGTACAGTTTAGGTTTATATTTAGGGTTAAGGATAGGGTTAGGGTTACAATACAGTTTAGGGTTAGGGTTAGGGTTACGGTACAGGGTAGGGTTAGTGTTAGGTTTAGGGTTTCGTTACAGGTTAGGGTTAGGGTTACTGTTAGTGTTACAGTACAGGTAGTTTAAGGGTTAGCGTTAGGTTTAGGGTTACGGTGCAGGTTATGTTTAGTTTTAGGGTCAGTGTTATGGTACAGGTAAGGGTTACAGTTAGGGTTAGGGTTACGGTTAGGGTTAAGGTTAGTGCTGCTGTATAGTTGTGGGTTAGGTTTACAGGTAAGGTTAGGGTTAAGTTTAGGGTTACGGTTCAGGATAGGGTTAGGTTTAATGTTAGGGTTACGGTACAATTCAGGGTTAGGGTTAGGGTTAGGGTTAGGGTTAGGGTTAGGGTTAGGGTTGCGGTACAGGTTAGGGTTAGGTTTAGGGTTAGGGTTACCATACAGGTTAGCATTAGGTTTAAGGTTAGTGTTAGGGTTAGGGTTGCGGTACAGGTTAGGGTTAGGTTTACGTTTAGGTTTACCATACTGGTTAGGGTTAGCGTTAGAGTTAGGGTTAGGGTTAGTGTTACTGTACAGGTTAGGGTTAGGGTTAGGGTTACGGTACAGGTTAGGGTTAGGGTTTGGCTTAGTGTTAGGTTTAGGATCCAAGTTAGGGTTAGGGTTTTGTTAGGGTTAGGCTTACGGTACAGTTTAGGTTTAGGGTTAGGTTTAGGTTTAGGGTTAGGGTTAGTGTTACAGTACAGAATAGGGTTAGGGTTAGTGTCAAAGTTAGGGTTAGGTTTGCCATAGAGGTTAGGGTTAGGTTAGGGTTAGGTACAGGTTAGGTTTATACTAAGGGTTAACGTTAGGTTTAGGGTAACGGTACAGGTTAGGGTTAGGGTTAGGGTTATGGTACAGGGTAGTGTAAGGGTTAGGCTTAGGATTTCGGTACAGGTTTGGGTTAGGGTTAGTGTTAGGGTTACAGTAGAGGTTATGGTTAGGGTTAGGTTTAGGGTTACGGTACAGGTTAGATTTAGGGTTAGGGTAAGTGTTCCCATACAGTTAAGGGTTACGGTTAGTGTTAGGGTTAGGGTTAGGGTTACGGTTAGGTTTAGGGTTAGGGTTACGGTACAGGTTGGGGTTACGTTTAGTGATATGGTTACGGTACAGGTACGGGTTAGGGTTAGGGTTAGGGTTAGCATTAGGGTTAGGGTTAGGGTTAAGGTTAGGGTTTGGGTTAGGGATAGGTTTAGCGTTACGGTAGTGGTTAGGGTTAGGCTTAGGGTTGGGTTTAGGATTACGGTTAGGGTTACGGTACAGGTTAGTGTTAGGGTTAGGGCTATGGTTACTGTACATGTTAGGGTTCGGGTTTGAGTTACGGTACAGGTTAGGTTTAGGGTTAGGGTTAGGGTTAGGGTTACGGTACTGTTTGGGTTTAGGGTTAGTGTTAGTGTTACGGTACACGTAAGTGTACGGTTAGGGATAGGGTTAGTGTTAGGGTTACGGTTGCCGTACAAGTGTGGGTTAGAGTTACGGGTATGGTTAGGTTAGGGTTAGGGTTATGGTACAGCGTAGGATGTGGGATAGGGTTAGGGTTACTGTACAGGTTAGGGTTAGGGTTAGGCTTAGGGTTAGGGTTACGGTTCACATTAGGGCTAGTGTTAGGTTTAGGGTACAGGTTAGGTTTAGAGTTAGGGTTAGGGTTAGGGTTATGGTACTGGTTAGGGCTAGGGTTAGGGTTAGGGTTATGGTACAAGGTAGGGTTAGGGTTAGAGTTAGTGTTAGGGTTACGGTTACGGTACCGGGTAGGGTTAGGATTATGGTTAGGGTTATGGTTCAAGTTAGGGTCAGGGTTAGGGTTGTGGTTAGGGTTAGGGTCACTGTTAGGGTTAGGGTTAGTTTTGCCATAGATTTTAGATTTAGGTTAGGGTTAGGGTACAGTTTAGGTTTATGTTTAGGGTTAAGGTTAGGGTTAGGGTTACAATACAGTTTAGGGTTAGGGTTAGGGTTACGGTACAGGGTAGGGTTAGTGTTAGGTTTAGGGTTTCGTTACAGGTTAGGGTTAGGGTTACTGTTCGTGTTACAGTACAGGTAGTTTAAGGGTTAGGGTTAGGTTTAGGGTTACGGTGCAGGTTAGGTTTAGTTTTAGGGTCAGTGTTATGGTACAGGTAAGGGTTACGGTTAGGGTTAGGGTTACGGTTAGGGTTAAGGTTAGTGCTGCGGTATAGTTGTGGGGTAGGTTTTCAGGTAAGGTTAGGGTTAAGTTTGGGTTACGGTTCAGGATAGGGTTAGGTTTAATGTTAGGGTTACGGTACAATTTAGGGTTAGGGTTAGGGTTAGGGTTAGGGTTAGGGTTAGGGTTGCGGTACAGGTTACGGTTAGGTTTAGGGTTAGGGTTACCATACAGGTTAGCGTTAGGTTTAAGGTTAGTGTTAGGGTTAGTGTTAGGGTTAGGGTTAGGGTTAGGTTTACGTTTAGTTTTACCATACTGGTTAGGGTTAGGGTTAGAGATAGGTTTATGGTTAGGGTTAGGGTTAGGGTTAGGGTTAGGGTTAGTGTTACGGTACAGGTTAGGTTTAGGGTTAGGGTTACGGTACAGGTTAGGGTTAGGGTTTGGCTTAGTGTTAGTTTTAGGATCCAAGTTAGGGTTAGGGTTAGTGTTAGGGTTAGGCTTACGGTACAGTTTAGGTTTAGGGTTAGGTTTAGGTTTAGGGTTAGGGTTAGTGTTACAGTACAGAATAGGGTTAGGTTTAGTGTTAAAGTTAGGGTTCGGTTTGCCATAGAGGTTAGGGTTAGGGTTAGGGTTAGGTACAGGTTAGGTTTATACTAAGGCTTAACGTTAGGGTTAGGGTAACGGTACAGGTTAGGGTTAGGGTTAGGGTTACGGTACAGGGTAGGGTAAGGGTTAGGCTTAGGATTTCAGTACAGGTTAGGGTTAGTGTTAGTGTTAGGTTTACAGTAGAGGTTATGGTTATAGTTAGGGTTAGGGTTACGGTACAGGTTAGATTTAGGGTTATGGTAAGTGTTCCCATACAGTTAAGGGTTACGGTTAGTGTTAGGGTTAGGGTTAGGGTTACGGTTAGGTTTAGGGTTAGGGTTACGGTACAGGGTAGGGTTACGTTTAGTGGTATGGTTACCGTACAGCTACGGGTTAGGGTTAGGGTTAGGGTTAGCATTAGGGTTAGGGTTAGGGTTAAGGTTAGGGATAGGTTTAGCGTTACGGTAGTGGTTAGGGTTAGGCTTAGGGTTGGGTTTAGGATTACGGTTAGGGTTACGGTACAGGTTAGGGTTAGGGTTACGGTAGGATTACGTTACAGGGTTGGGTTAGGATTATGGTTAGGGTTACAGTACAAGTTAGGGTTAGGGTTAGGGTTAGTGTTAGGGTCACGTTTTCGGTACAGGTTGAGGTTAGGTTTAGGGTTAGTGTTAGTGTTACAGTACACGTAAGTGTACGGTTAGGGATAGGGTTAGTGTTAGGGTTACGGTTGCCGTACAAGTGTGGGTTAGAGTTACGGGTATGGTTAGGTTAGGGTTAGGGTTATGGTACAGCGTAGGATGTGGATTAGGGTTAGGGTTACTGTACAGGTTAGGGTTAGGGTTAGGCTTAGGGTTAGGGTTACGGTTCACGTTAGGGCTAGTGTTAGGTTTGGGTACAGGTTAGGTTTAGAGTTAGGGTTAGGGTTAGGGTTATGGTACTGGTTAGGGCTAGGGTTAGGGTTAGGGTTATGGTACAAGTTAGGGTTAGGGTTAGGGTTAGTGTTAGGGTTACGGTTACTTTACCGGGTAGGGTTAGGATTATGGTTAGGGTTATGGTTCAAGTTAGGGTCAGGGTTAGGGTAATTGGTAGGCTTAGGGTCACTGTTAGGGTTAGGGTTAGGTTTGCCATAGATTTTAGATTTAGGTTAGGGTAGGGTACAGTTTAGGTTTATATTTAGGGTTAAGGTTAGGGTTAGGGTTACAATACAGTTTAGGGTTAGGGTTAGGGTTACGGTACAGGGTAGGGTTAGTGTTAGGTTTAGGGTTTCGTTACAGGTTAGGGTTAGGTTTACTTTTAGTGTTACAGTACAGGTAGTTTAAGGGTTAGGGTTAGGTTTAGGTTTACGGTGCAGGTTAGGTTTAGTTTTAGGGTCAGTGTTATGGTACAGGTAAGGGTTACAGTTAGGGTTAGGGTTACGGTTAGGGTTAAGGTTAGTGCTGCGGTATAGTTGTGGGTTAGGTTTACAGGTAAGGTTAGGGTTAAGTTTAGGGTTACGGTTCAGGGTAGGGTTAGGTTTAATGTTAGGGTTATGGTACAATTTAGGGTTAGGGTTAGGGTTAGGTTTAGGGTTAGGGTTAGGGTTGTGGTACAGGTTAGGGTTAGGTTTAGGGTTAGGGTTACCATACAGGTTAGCGTTAATTTTAAGGTTAGTGTTAGGGTTAGGGTTGCGGTACAGGTTAGGGTTAGGTTTACGTTTAGGTTTACCATACTGGTTAGGGTTAGGGTTAGAGTTAGGGATAGGGTTAGTGTTACGGTACAGGTTAGGGTTAGGTTTAGGGTTAAGGTACAGGTTAGGGTTAGGGTTTGGCTTAGTGTTAGGTTTAGGATCCATGTTAGGGTTAGGGTTAGTGTTAGGGTTAGGCTTACGGTACAGTTTAGGTTTAGGGTTAGGTTTAGGTTTAGGGTTAGGGTTTGTGTTACAGTACAGAATAGGGTTAGGGTTAGTGTTAAAGTTAGGGTTAGGTTTGCCATAGAGGTTAGGGTTAGGGTTAGGTTAGGTACAGGTTAGGTTTATACTAAGGGTTAACGTTAGGGTTAGGGTAACGGTACAGGTTAGGGTTAGGGTTAGGGTTACGGTACAGGGTAGGGTAAGGGTTAGGCTTAGGATTTCGGTACAGGTTAGGGTTAGGGTTAGGGTTAGGTTTACAGTAGAGGTTATGGTTAGGGTTAGGGTTAGGGTTATGGTACAGGTTAGATTTAGGGTTAGGGTAAGTGTTCCCATACAGTTAAGGGTTACGGTTAGTGTTAGGGTTAGGGTTAGGGTTACGGTTAGGTTTACGGTTAGGGTTACGGTACAGGTTAGGGTTACGTTTAGTGGTATGGTTATGGTACAGGTACGGGTTAGGTTTAGGGTTAGGGTTAGCAAAGAGTTAGGGTTAGGGTTAAGGTTAGGGTTAGGTTTAGGGATAGGCTTAGCGTTACGGTAGGGGTTACGGTTAGGCTTAGGGTTGGGTTTAGGATTACGGTTAGGGTTACGGTACAGGTTAGGTTTAGGGTTTTGGTAGGATTACGTTACAGGGTTGGGTTAGGATTATGGTTAGGGTTACAGTACAAGTTAGGGTTAGGGTTAGGGTTAGTGTTAGGGTCACGTTTTCGGTACAGGTTAGGGTTAGGGTTAGGGTTAGTGTTAGCATTAGTGTTAGGGTTACGGTACAGGTTAGGCTTAGGGTTAGGGTTAGGGTTTCGGTTCAGGTTTGTGTTAGGGTTAGGGCTATAGTTACTGTACAGGTTAGGGTTAGGGTTTGAGTTACGGTACAGGTTAGGTTTAGGGTTAGGGTTAGGGTTAGGGTTACGGTACTGTTTAGGTTTAGGGTTAGTGTTAGTGTTACGGTACACGTAAGTGTACGGTTAGGGATAGGGTTAGTGTTAGGGTTACGGTTGCCGTACAAGTGTGGGTTAGAGTTACGGGTATGGTTAGGTTAGGGTTAGGGTTATGGTACAGCGTAGGATGTGGGTTAGGGTTACGGTTACTGTACAGGTTAGGGTTAGGGTTAGGCTTACAGTTAGGGTTACGGTTCACGTTAGGGCTAGTGTTAGGTTTAGGGTACAGGTTAAGTTTAGAGTTAGGGTTAGGGATAGGGTTATGGTACTGGTTAGGGCTAGGGTTAGGGTTAGGGTTATGGTACAAGTTAGGGTTAGGGTAAGGGTTAGTGTTAGGGTTACGGTTACGGTACCGGGTAGGGTTAGGATTATGGTTAGGGTTATGGTTCAAGTTAGGGTCAGGGTTAGAGATATTGTTAGGGTTAGGGTCACTGTTAGGTTTAGGGTTAGGTTTTCCATAGATTTTAGATTTAGGTTAGGGTTAGGGTACAGTTTCGGTTTATATTTAGGGTTAAGGTTAGGGTTAGGGTTACAATACAGTTTAGGGTTAGGGTTAGGGATACGGTACAGGGTAGGGTTAGTGTTAGGTTTAGGGTTTCGTTACAGGTTAGGGTTAGGGTTACTGTTAGTGTTACAGTACAGGTAGTTTAAGGGTTAGGGTTAGGTTTAGGGTTACGGTGCGGGTTAGGTTTAGTTTTAGGGTCAGTGTTATGGTACAGGTAAGGGTTACAGTTAGGGTTAGGGTTAAGGTTAGTGCTGCGGTATAGTTGTGGGTTAGGTTTACAGGTAAGGTTAGGGTTAAGTGTAGGGTTACGGTTCAGGATAGGTTTAGGTTTAATGTTAGGGTTACGGTACAATTTAGTTTTACGGTTAGGGTTAGGGTTAGGGTTAGGGTTGCGGTACAGGTTAGGGTTAGGTTTAGGGTTAGGGTTACCATACAGGTTAGCGTTAGGTTTAAGGTTAGTGTTAGGGTTAGGGTTGCGGTACAGGTTAGGGTTAGGTTTACGTTTAGGTTTACCATACTGGTTAGGGTTAGGGTTAGAGTTAGGGTTAGGGTTAGTGTTACGGTACAGGTTAGGGTTAGGGTTAGGGTTACGGTACAGGTTAGGTTTAGGGTTTGGCTTAGTGTTAGGTTTAGGATCCAAGTTAGGGTTAGGGTTAGGGTTAGGGTTAGGGTTACGGTACAGGTTAGGGTTAGGGTTTGGCTTAGTGTTAGGTTTAGAATCCAAGTTAGGGTTAGTGTTAGTGTTAGGATGTTAGGGTTAGGCTTACGGTACAGTTTAGGTTTCGGGTTAGGTTTAGGTTTAGGGTTAGGGTTAGTGTTACAGTACAGAATAGGGTTAGGGTTAGTGTTAAAATTAGGGTTAGGTTTGCCATAGAGGTTAGGGTTAGGGTTAGGGTTAGGTACAGGTTAGGTTTATACTTAGGGTTAACCTTAGAGTTAGGGTAACGGTACAGGTTAGGGTTAGGGTTAGGGTTACGGTACAGGGTAGGGTAAGGGTTAGGCTTAGGATTTCGGTACAGGTTAGGGTTAGGGTTAGTGTTAGGGTTACAGTAGAGGTTATGGTTAGGGTTAGGGTTAGGGCTACGGTACAGGTTAGATTTAGGGTTAGGGTAAGTGTTCCCATACAGTTAAGGGGTACGGTTAGTGTTAGGGTTAGGGTTAGGGTTAGGGTTAGGTTTAGGGTTAGGGTTACGGTACAGGTTAGGGTTACGTTTAGTGGTATGGTTACGGTACAGGTACGGGTTAGGGTTAGGGTTAGGGTTAGCATTAGGGTTAGGGTTAGGGTTAAGGGTTAGGGATAGGTTTAGCGTTACGGTAGTGGTTAGGGTTAGGCTTAGGGTTGGGTTTAGGATTACAGTTAGGGTTACGGTACAGGTTAGGGTTAGGGTTAGGGTAGGATTACGTTACAGGGTTGGGTTAGGATTATGGTTAGGGTTACAGTACAAGTTAGGGTTAGGGTTAGGGTTAGTGTTAGGGTCACATTTTCGGTACAGGTTAGGGTTAGGGTTAGGTTTAGCGTTAGCGTTAGTGTTAGGGTTACGGTACATTTTAGGCTTAGGGTTAGGGTTAGGGTTTCAGTTCAGGTTAGTGTTAGGGTTAGGGCTATGGTTACTGTACAGGTTAGGGTTAGGGTTTGAGTTATGGTACAGGTTAGGTTTAGGGTTAGGGTTAGGGTTAGGGTTACGGTACTGTTTAGGTTTAGGGTTAGTGTTAGTGTTACGGTACACGTAAGTGTACGGTTAGTGTTAGGGTTAGTGTTAGGGTTACGGTTGCCGTACAAGTGTGGGTTAGAGTTACGGGTATGGTTAGGTTAGGGTTAGCGGTATGGTACAGCGTAGGATGTGGGTTAGGGTTAGGGTTACTGTACAGGTTAGGGTTAGGGTTAGCCTTAGGTTTAGGGTTACGGTTCACGTTAGGGCTAGTGTTAGGTTTAGGGTACAGGTTAGGTTTAGAGTTAGGTTTAGGGTTAGGGTTATGGTACTGCTTAGGGCTTGGGTTAGGGTTAGGGTTATGGTACAAGTTAGGGTTAGGGTTAGGGTTAGTGTTAGGGTTACGGTTACGGTACCGGGTAGGGTTAGGATTATGGTTAGGGTTATGGTTCAAGTTAGGGTCAGGGTTAGGGTTATTGTTAGGGTTAGGGTCAGTGTTAGGGTTAGGGTTAGGTTTGCCATAGATTTTAGATTTAGGTTAGGGTTAGGGTACAGTTTAGGTTTATATTTAGGGTTAAGGTTAGGGTTAGGGTTACAATACAGTTTAGGGTTAGGGTTAGGGTTACGGTACAGGGTAGGGTTAGTGTTAGGTTTAGGGTTTCGTTACAGGTTAGGGTTAGGGTTACTTTTAGTGTTACAGTACAGGTAGTTTAAGGGTTAGGGTTAGGTTTAGGGTTACGGTGCAGGTTAGGTTTAGTTTTAGGGTCAGTGTTATGGTACAGGTAAGGGTTACAGTTAGGGTTAGGGTTACGGTTAGGGTTAAGGTTAGTGCTGCGGTATAGTTGTGGGTTAGGTTTACAGGTAAGGTTAGGGTTAAGTTTAGGGTTACGGTTCAGGGTAGGGTTAGGTTTAATGTTAGGGTTATGGTACAATTTAGGGTTAGGGTTAGGGTTAGGTTTAGGGTTAGGGTTAGGGTTGTGGTACAGGTTAGGGTTAGGTTTAGGGTTAGGGTTACCATACAGGTTAGCGTTAATTTTAAGGTTAGTGTTAGGGTTAGGGTTGCGGTACAGGTTAGGGTTAGGTTTACGTTTAGGTTTACCATACTGGTTAGGGTTAGGGTTAGAGTCAGGGTTAGGGTTAGTGTTACGGTACAGGTTAGGGTTAGGGTTAGGGTTACGGTACAGGTTAGGGTTAGGGTTTGGCTTAGTGTTAGGTTTAGGATCCAAGTTAGGGTTAGGGTTAGTGTTAGGGTTAGACTTACGGTACAGTTTAGGTTTAGGGTTAGGTTTAGGTTTAGGGTTAGGGTTAGTGTTACAGTACAGAATAGGGTTAAGGTTAGTGTTAAAGTTAGGGTTAGGTTTACCATAGAGGTTAGAGTTAGGGTTAGGGTTATGTACAGGTTAGGTTTATACTAAGGGTTAACGTTAGGGTTATGGTAACGGTACAGGTTAGGGTTAGGGTTAGGGTTACGGTACAGGGTAGGGTAAGGGTTAGGCTTAGGATTTCGGTACAGGTTAGGGTTAGGGTTAGGGTTAGGTTTACAGTAGAGGTTATGGTTAGGGTTAGGGTTAGGGTTATGGTACAGGTTAGATTTAGGGTTAGGGTAAGTGTTCCCATACAGTTAAGGGTTACGGTTAGTGTTAGGGTTAGGGTTAGGGTTACGGTTAGGTTTACGGTTAGGGTTACGGTACAGGTTAGGGTTACGTTTAGTGGTATGGTTATGGTACAGGTACGGGTTAGGTTTAGGGTTAGGGTTAGCAAAGAGTTAGGGTTAGGGTTAAGGTTAGGGTTAGGGTTAGGGATAGGCTTAGCGTTACGGTAGTGGTTAGGGTTAGGCTTAGGGTTGGGTTTACATTACAGTTTGGGTTACGGTACAGGTTAGGGTTAGGGTTAGGGTAGGATTACGTTACAGGGTTGGGTTAGGATTATGGTTAGGGATACAGTACAAGTTAGGGTTAGGGTTAGGGTTGTGTTAGGGTCACGTTTTCGGTACAGGTTAGGGTTAGGGTTAGGGTTAGTGTTAGCATTAGTGTTGGGTTACGGTACAGGTTAGGCTTAGGGTTAGGGTTGGGTTTCCCGGTTCAGGTTTGTGTAGGGTTAGGGCTATAGTTACTGGCACAGGTTAGGGTTAGGGTTTGGGTTACGGTACAGGTTAGGTTTAGGGTTAGGTTTAGGGTTAGGGTTACGGTAATGTTTAGGTTTAGGGTTAGTGTTAGTGTTACGGTACACCTAAGTGTACGGTTAGGGATAGGGTTAGTGTTAGAGTTACGGTTGCCGTACAAGTGTGGGTTAGAGTTACGGGTATGGTTAGGTTAGGGTTAGGCTTATGGTACAGCGTAGGATGTGGGTTAGGGTTAGGGTTACTGTACAGGTTAGGGTTAGGGTTAGGCTTAGGGTTAGGGTTACGGTTCACGTTGGGGCTAGTGTTAGGTTCAGGGTACAGGTTAGGTTTAGAGTTAGGGTTAGGGTTAGGGTTATGGTACTGGTTAGGGC